>JANFAE010000274.1:0-143739 GCA_024613145.1 Pisolithus marmoratus | reverse complement strand
GCAGAGGTTGGGGGAGGATGTATTCCATTGGATTGTGGCTCTTCTCAATTGAGACATGATTAGCCCAATGCAGAGTTCATCCATGTGTGTTTGGACCCTCCTGGGCACTAAGAGCATTCCAGGTGAGGTTCAGCCAAAACAAGGTTGATTCATTTAGTAGCAACATCTCATATCAAACAGTTGAAAACAAGAACTGACATAGGCTGGGGATTTCATTGGTTCTGCATGTCTCTGCCACAGCTGCCAACATGTTAAGGTCAGCGACTGCACCTTCCCTTCTCAATGGGCAGGCTACTCTCCCACCCCATGGCTTGCTCAAATAGTCCACACATGGCAGCACCAGTTGCTCAGTGAGTGTCAACTTCCATAGGGTCCAGTCCATATCAGCAAAGTCTGAATAGTGTTATCAGTGTCTGTGATTGAACAAGTATCGAATTATCCTCACCTTCAACATGAGGTTGGATAGTATCCCCATGTTTCCCTGAAGGCTGAGGCACTCATCTTGGTTTAACTGACTTCCCTTTAGTAGCATCTTGGATTGCCTGTCTGGCCTCCATTGCAAGGAGGACTGGTTCCTTGGCTAATATCTACCATCATAGTCTGTGTCTGTGGGCTCACAACATAGGTAACTTTACCTTCAACACAAGGTTGGACAGATATATTTGTAGGTCTTCCTCTACTGACAGGTGCCTGTCTGGGTCTGACTGGCCTAGCTTTAGCAGCATCTTCAGTAAGCTGTCTGACCTCCATGGCAGCCTCCATCTCACTGACTCAGTGTGAGCCTGCTGTACAGGCTGCCTGAGCATCAATGATACCCTGTGCATGCAGGTCATCCACCTTCTTCTGGCTGACATATGCTGTTTGGTCTGCAATTCAAGAATGATCCTACCTGGATGCAAGTTGGCATTCTTTCATCATGGAATTGGTGTTAGAAGGAGCAGACATGATACTTCACATGAGATGGGGAGATGAAGACAATGCAGGGTGAGTTTGAACCTGTCAATTTTATGCAAGACAATTTTTCTCGCAAAAAATGGACAAAGTTCTGCCTAATTTTCTGACTGTTTACCAATTATGCAGGGTCCTCAAGCATGTTCATTTGCTATCAGAATGCCACCATGCAGAAGTGGTGCTCAAAATCCTCGACAGACAAATTTTAGTGCTCTATGCCTCCCTTGTGACATGCCAGGCTGCAACTGTTGGTTCAAAAACCAGTTGGGACTTACTCAGCACAGATGCAACCATTTGCACCTCAACCATTCCCAGGGTCTCCCAGTTATTCTGAACAGGACCAAGGTTCAAATGCTATACCTCCAGCAGCTGACCATGTTGCAGATGATGGTCTTCAAGATGACCATTCACATGACTTCAACCATGGCACAACATCAGACCAGGACCTTGATGGAATGATTGCAGAGTTTTGGCCCTGGCCACAAGATTTATCACAATTATCATGGGGTCTTAACAGTAAGCCATGTACACATGATTCCATGTACCTCCACTCATACATTTTATCATAGCACAAAAATGTGATTCCCAGGGTGTTTTCTACCAGATGGTGCTCTGCCACCATCCTGTGTGCAGGTTGCCAGATGATTGGTCCCCATACTGCAACTGGCTAGAGTTTGAACTTGCCAAATTCCTCTTCAAGCGTGGAAATGCCAGCCAGCCAAATGACACATTGCTCAAAATCTGGGCCACATCCTTGATTGATTAGGTGGCAATCCACTATTTCCAACCACACAGATCTCTATCATGTGATTGACAGCATGTCTGTTGGTGCAGTCAAGTGGGAAAACTTCAAAATCACTTACAAGTGCAAGTGCAAGGATGGACAGAACATGGATGAACAAGATGAACTGATCAAACTGGCTGGACTGGGTGGTCAGGATGGTCAGGATGAACCTGATGCCCTTGGATGTTGATGTTTATGATGTATGGTATCAAGACCTGCATCAAGTTATCCACAACCCCTCAGATGCACCAACATCAAGGATGAAATGGACTTCATACCATACCAGGAGTTCAATCCAAAGAGAGGCATTGGGAGGATTTTATGTCAGGTGACTGGGCTTGGGAAGAAGTGGTGTGTACTGGGTTTTTTGATGTAGGTCCTACTTACCCATACTCCCAGGACAAGATTATCAGCATTAACTATTGACAGCCAGAGCAACATTGGTTCCCATTATCCTTGGCAGTGATAAGACCACTGTTTCTGTTGCAACCAGGCAAATGGATTACTACCCACTCTATCTTTCTATTGGAAATGTGTGCAACACACTCATGCACACTGTGATGCAGTAGTGCTCATTGGATTTCTTGCAATGATGAAAAGTAAGTGCTTTAAGTTCTATTACTCTGTGTTATTGCTGATAGGCTGATAGTATGTAGGGAGAACATCAATACACCAGCATTCCATAAATTTAAGAAACAGCTTTTTCGTTCATTGCTGGCATGCATTCTCTGCTCACTCCATGCTGCAGTGACAGTTCAGCAGAAACAGTACTATTCAGTGACCAGTACTACTGCCACATCATCTATTCATTCACAGCTTACATAGCTGACTATGAAGAGCAGGTCCTCTTGTTGTGCATCATGCATGGTTGGTGCCTGAAATCTTGCACATTGGACAGACCTTGATCAAGATGCACTATGGCATTGTCATGAACATACAGAACTGATCATTGAAGAGTTAGACCTTTGGACACTCTGGGACAAGTATGGCATTGATGGAACTATAGTGGTGTGTGCATCAGGAAACCTGCATTTTTTCTGGTGACACTTACAGTGACTGATGGGACTTGCAGCAGTCAAATAAGTCAAAGCAGTACCAGAAGTCAGCCAAACACTGTCAGAACATCAGCCCAGATATGTTCTGACAGAAATCTGGTAGATACTCAGTACTCTGAGACTCCAAGTTAGTCAGTACACCAGGTAGTCAGAACTGTCAGACTATGAGTGATTCAGTGCATCAGGAAAAACTGACAGTGCAATATTTGTTATAGACTGGAATAGTGCATCACTATTTGATATATAGTGAACTATAGCACTATTTTAACTATAGATCATGATGTCATAATGAAAGTTGTAGGGCTGGGTCACAGGATCATGGGAATATGCTTACATCATTAATATGCCCAAAATGGGTGAGAAAATGGCAAAATACAGAAATAAATTGATGTCTCAAAAAATAATTTTCAAAGATGTCATAATGAAAGTTGTAGTACCTGACAAGAGGACCATGGAGGTATGCTTATGTCATCTATCTGTGCAAAAATGGTAGAGATATAGACAAAATACAATTAGTGTTCTGTAGTGTCCATTTTTATTACCAAAAGTGTAGTGTGTGCTTTTTTGATTTGTTTGGTTGTTGATTAGATAAGTGTGTGTAGTGTCCTGACAGCACAATATTTGTCATATACTGAAATAATGTGCAATTATTGTGTATGTGGTGAACTATAACAACATTATAACTATATGTTGCCAGTTGCTCTAAATGTTTTCCCATGTGCAATGAATAGTTACAGAACATAAGATTTCTTTTATTTCATTGCTTTTACTAGGAAATTGTAGTGTTATGTAGTCTACACTCATATTACCAAAAAAGTGTAGTGTATTAAGTGTAGTGTTTGTGTAGATTAGTATATAGTGACTAGGAAATTGTGGGAAATGATTGGTAAGCTAAGACTCGCACTTAGACTTGTTGAAGTGTTGCAGTGGCCACTGGTCATGTGACTGTGAGAAGTTGAAATTTTCACCCATGCTTGCACACACACTCAACCACATTTCCTTTGCCCCACCTCCCACCTCTCTGCTGCTGTCCCTCCACTGGATAAGGCTCTGTTCCAATGACAAGGTAAGATCCCTGATGAGTGATCCTTCTCCCACTGACACTCCCCCACCTAGAGCCAGCAACAGCCCACCCAGAACAGCAACATCTGCAATGACTGGTGGGTAAGCCCCCCCCCTCCCTGGCCCTCCCTCTCTCATCCCCTCCCATCTAGCTCCTCTAGTGCCAACCACCACCACACCAACCCTCCTTCAAGGTAATTCCCCCCTCCCCTTCTCCAGTCCAGATGCTGATGATGCCCATTCCCCCTCCCCCCCCCCCTCCTTCCCCCATCCATCCCCCCCTCTTACCATCCATCTCATATTTTGATTTATTACCAAGTAGAATTATGTGTATATATTGTAGATATTGTGCTAAATGAATTTGTTGTCTCCTTCATAAAAAGTGTGAACTAAAAGAAGCAAAAAAAGCAAAAATGGCAAAGTATGGCAAGCTTGGGTTGACAACATTGTGGCTTTATTTTGCTATTTATCATCTTTTTTTTCTATATGTGTCTATATGTGTCTGTACATATATCACTATATTTAAGGGGGGATGGTTGGGGTGCCATAGATGCCATAGTTGTCCCTATAGCATCTTTAGTGATAAATAGTGGAATATAGCAACATATAGTGAAAAAGAGTGAATAATGGCATTGTCGGTTTTTCCTGATGTGCTCCAGGATGTTCTGCAGCTGTCAGACAATAACACAGTGGCAGTTTCAATTTTCACACACTCTAAAGAGTATTCAAAAGTGAAAATGCAATGTTTATTATGATTCAAATTAATGGGCTCTCACAAGATTTTATTCTGAGAAGATTTATAATTTTATTACCAGTCTATATTGGGAGAAACATTAGATATTGATCCAAAGACAATTGAAAATTATATATTGCATGAATGTCATAAGGTTATTGACAATATCTGCCCAATATGCTTTAGAGCATGAGAAAATATTGAACCCTTGCTCATCATTGGCTGCTCAATATTTTCTCACACTCTAAAGAGTATTGGGCAGATATTATTGTCAATAACCTTATGACATTCACACAATATATAATTTTCAATTGTCTGTGTGTGGATATATAATGTTTCTCCCAATATAGACTGGTAATAAAAATTCTAAATGTTCTCAGAATAAAATCTTGTGAGAGCATGGTAATTTGAACCATAATAAAACATGTCATTTTTGCTTTGAATACTCTTTAGAGCATGTGAAAACATTGAAGCTGCCACTGTGTAAGCCATTAAGTACATCAGGTATCAGCACTCTTAGACTCCAAGTTAGTCAGTAATCAGGTAGTCAGAGCTGTCAGACTATGACTCATTAAGTGCACTGGATTTTCAGAGCTGACAGGCAGTAAGTCACTCAGTACACCAGACTTTTTGAAACTGTTAGACTGCGAGTTATTCATATATCTAGGCTTTCAGAACTTCAGCCTATGGACTCATTAAGTACAATAGGCTTTCAGAACTGTCAGGCAATAAGTCATTCAGGTACACCAGACTTTGTGAAACTTTAGACTGTGAGTTATCCAGTATATCCAGTTTGTCAGAACAGCAGACTACGAGGCACTCAGTGTACCCATGGCTTTCAGAACTATCTGCAATCAGACTATAAGTTACTCAATATACCCAGGTTTCAGAACTGTCAGGGATGAGTTATTTAGTATACCAGATTTTCAGGTGTGTCAGACTGTCAGTCATTCAGTACTTCAGGTGTTCAAAGCTCTTAGATTAAGAGTACTAGTCAGAATCCTCAGATAATCAGCGTCTTATGTTTTCAGTTTTAGAATGTTAGACTTCAGAACAATTTTCACCATGCAAAATTCAGTATATATGTAAGACAGGCTTTAAATTGAATACTATCCCCTCTACTCTGAATCTTGTTCAAAACAAGTAGCCCTCCCAGACACAAAACCCATTTGTGAACATGTGACCTCAACTGTAGCAAGTGGTTTGTGAGCACCAATAAATCCTCAGCACCATTGAAGATTTTCTTCCACTTCTTCTCTGTCACCTTCTCAATGGCTGTCATCACTTCATTAGAAGCAAAGCCCCAAATTGTATAAGAGAACTTGTGAAGGGCCTTCTGGGGTGGGACCTCATAGTATGCAGTTTTCCATTGCCTAAACATTCTCTCGACCTACAAATATTTAAGGTGTGGTGACACCACCATAGGTAATGTACTTACAGCAATGGTTGCAAGGGCAAGGGCACCAACTGGCCTTTTCCAACTCTTGATTTGATTGGATACAGTATGGGTTGTCTCGAGGAAGTGGGCAAATGTATCAAGAATACATTCATGCAAGAATAGACCACTTGTCACCTTCAAGGTGATCAGTCCAAGAAATGTTCTGAACTGAGGATGTACAATATTCTTGGGGTCAGTATCATTGACCATCTGCCACATGTATGGAAGGAGCTCCAGAGGGAAAAGAACCTTCCAAACTTGTGAGTTGACTACTGCTGTGGGTTCAGGACATGCCCATGCAATGTATTGTGCACGTGACTCGGATGTAGTGAGCTCTTGATACTTGTTTGAAGAAGGCTTCCACTGCCTTGCCTGCTCGGTCTGCAAGATCTCCTCGCCAATCATAGCTATGCTGTTTTGAGCTTCATCATGTTATTGTTATTTAGCACATCTGCAGTTGGTGAAAGACTTACTAAGGTAAAAATGGGCTCATTATGGATATTGACAGTGTGTGGGATGTCGAAGAAGTGATCCTATAGCTTCTGTGATGTTTGTACATGCTCAGAGTGGACAAGCCTCCAAACATTATCTAGCAATGCAACATATACATACCATTGTGGCAGGAAGGCATCTCACCATTTTGATGCAGTTGCAGGGTAACTGGGGAGATCTTCATTCTTGTACTTTTGCTGATGACATTTACTTACATGAACATTGTCGCCTTCTTCCTTGCTGTCCTCAGCACCATCTGTGTCCACAGGGGCAACTGTTATGCTAAGACTGAGGTCTGTAACGTAGGTCGAGCCCAAGTAATCATTCTACAACATGACAGTTGTAACCTTCTATCTGAAGGATTTATCATAGTTCTGATAGAGAGCTTGGGAGCTCGAGTTTGAAGTTCTGAGGAACTAGCCATAGATTGGGCAGCTCTAGTCTGAGGGTCTATTCTAGACTAGAGATGACTATATATAGTACAGAGGAAGAGGCCCTCAAGGTGACCTCATGTAACCAGAGAGACAAAGGCCATTGGCCAGAGTCCTACATGTGTTGAACATGTGTAGAGAGAAGGTTCTGCTATTGGCCGAGCCAAAGCACAAGTCAAAGGAACAAGAAGAAACACATAGAACAAAGCCAACAACACCAAACAGTCAAGAGGAGAAAGAAAGTCTCACAGCAAGGTGTGAATCGTAACAGCAACATCATGTGAGCCACCAGCACATTCAGACACTGGCTGTGTGTTTGCATGCACTCTTCTGCCATGAGTTTGTAATGCATGCTGTGATTGAGGTGCCAGTTGGGTTGATTTAATCGTTAGCACACAAAACGATGTGATGATTGGGGGCTGAAAGTAGACTGTCAGTGACAATGCAGTGCTTGTAAGTTACACACCTTTGGTACTCCTCCATTGGCTATCTTGAATCCTGTTGCCTTCAGATGGCTTCTTGTGGTGATGGGTATGTGCATTGGGGGGTCCTGGATATTGCTCTTGGTGCTGTTGACATCGTGATTGTAAGTATCATGACCATTGTCCTGTTCAACATCTCTGGTACTTTCACCATCCTTGTGATTGTTGCCATCATTATCCTCATGGGGTGGTAACATGTTCTGACCAACTTGTCGAATACAGAATGGAGATGTGAAGGTGTCAGCAGCATCTGGATCATATGACATGACTTGGGGCTTGTTGACATTCACTGGATCTTCACCTTGATTTTCTCCTTCCAAATCATCTTCATCATCATCCTCTAGCCCACCATATGGTTCATAGTTAAAATCTTTAAGCATGAGTACATATCACCAGCAAATACATGAGGAATATAATACTTACTGCATGATTGAACAGGCTGTGACTTCAAAGGTGAGGGTGCTAACACAATATAGAAACTGAGTAAATTGAAGTAGATAAGAAAAAAAATAGTGAGTACAGACCTTGGTTGTCATTCACCACACTTGAATCAGGTCACACAGCAGAATGGCTGCGAGGCTTCTGAGCCTTCCAACCTGTCAACAAACCTGAAATTCAGGGTGCAGTCAGTGAATGTTCAGTGGTGGTGGAGTTTTTTGACTGTTTAACAAGGTGGGCTGTAAAAAGAAATGGAGTATGGATGAGATCTATTGGAGAGGTATGAGTGACACAGTCTGACCATGAACAAGAAAATGCACCACTGGGAGTTTCCTTTTCCATCATGCTTGTGCTTCTTGCTGTGATCATCCACATTGCACCTATGGTCTACACTCCCTTGCCTCCCTCTACTCACCCAATTCTTCCAGCATCCCCAGACTCATATCCATCACTCTTGTCAGTCTTGCTTTTGTCACCTGGATAGTCCAATACTAACAACTTGCTACCCTGATCTCGCTAGGCTTGGCCCTTCATTTGCTCTGCATGAGCACCTATCATCTCTCTTTTCTTATGCATTGTACTCACCCTTGACTCATATTCTGCCTTTCATTTGAATGATCTATGTGATCAGAAGGTGAGTGGACACCTCAAGTCTCATGATGGAAAGTAAACACTGACTGTTTTCACTGTTACCATGTCCCTTGGCTCTTGTCATCCTTGTGCCCCCAAGTCTCATCTCATTGTGCTCCACAATTCTAGACTCTTGTGTCTCCTTGTATTGACTATCAGTGTCATTTCTTGTTTTTCTTGCTGTCTCCACTCACGATCTAGTATACTGCCTGTCTGCATCAAACAGCCATCTCGTTCTTGTGGTCAGCCAAGTTCCAAGTGTTGTTACCCCCCCATCTTTGGCTGCAACAAAGTACCTCTATCAGTGCTGTTTCATCACAAAACAAGGTATGCACTGTCCATAGTTCCACTCTGGTTTGTGATTGACATCTTTGTGGGGGGAGCAAGCTTTTGAATGTCAGTGCTGGGTGGCCTCTGTGCATTGGCACAATTGACTTGTTCTGAGTCCGCATTCTCTGCTCAAATTTGGCCACTTCGTTAATGATGGCATCTTGTTCTGTTTGCGTTAGCTTCTTCTTTGACCCATTTCATTGGCTTCATTGTTGTGCTGGGCTCAAGTCAAGGAGACCCAGGTGAGCAGTTTTATTGCTGCATGAGTTGCAACCATGGCTCATGCCCAAGTGACCAGTCATGACTGAAGTGGCTGCAAACAGCCAGAACTTAGTACAAGACAAACAAAGTCCAATGTATGTACAACACCAAGTTACATCATCTTCATTTGTGCAACTCAAAGTCACTTTGCTTTGTCACCCTTGCTGTGTCTATAACACCCTCTTTTGACATGTAATTTAGTATTCAAGTACCATGGAATGCTTTTGACTCTGAACTGACAACCTGAATGATCATTATATATAGTCTAAAGTACCAAATGTCTTCAACCTTCAAGCCAGAATATATTATTGTGCAAATGCAATTTTACCTGCATGTCAAAAGGCTTTCAATCCCAAGCTGGATATACACAACATTACAAGGTGATACCTGATAGACTCTTTTAAAATTTTGAACTGAGAACACTCAACATCTTAACAAGTCTGTCCATGGTAGATCCAGGCATAGACCTCACCAACAGCTCCCACCTTATCATGATGATGAACTCCAGCCTCCCATAGGTGCTTATTATACACCACATCCTGTTTTAGATGGTAGGAGAAATCTACTATTGTCAGTGTTAACTTGTGATTGAGTAGTACTAATTGCAACTATTATATAACTAGGAACTCCATGTGATGTGGATGGTAACTACCTCCCTCCCAAAACTCCACCACCACCACTGCCACAACCAGTTAATCCACAAGATGCCCAACCTTGGCACCCATTCACTAGCCAAGGGCATTTTGAGCTGGCTGACTTCCTCTTTTGCAGGGAGCAAATGTCAGGAGGCAATATCAATGACTTAATGCATATATGGGCTGCACTGGATGAGAAGGGAAAACCACCATTCAACAGTCATAGCCACCTCTATCAAACAATTGATGATATCAGTCAGGAAAATAGCTGGGATTGCTTGGAGATGCATCATGTAGAGGCTAACAATCCTAATGCAGCTCCATGGAAGCAATCTACATACCAAATATGTCTTCATGATGCTGGGAAGCTAGTGGAGCAACAACTTTCCAATCCTGGTCTCAAGGAGTTTATTGACTACTCTCCTCAGTTGGTTTTTGGAGAAAATCACCAAAGGGCATGGTCTAATTTTATGACTGGAAATTGGGCTTGGAATCAATGTGTAAGCTCCTTATCCCAACTTATTATTGATGATGAGATTATATTTTAATATTCAATATTTAAGAATGAACTTGCTAAAAAAGAGGAAAATCATGGAGCAATGTTTGTTCCAATTATCCTTGGAAGTGACAAGACAGTTGTATCTGTTGCAACTGGAAACAATGAATATTGGCCACTCTACATAACTACTGGCAATGTTCATAATTCTGCTCACTGTGGACATGGACAGGCTGTGAGTTTGTTGGGATTTTTATCAGTTCCCAAAAGTAGGTGGCAGTTCAAATTTTACACTTGTGAGATAATCATTGATGGGCGTGTTGATATCAGCTGATAAGGAATTTGAGGCAGATCCAGATTTCTGAAACTTCTGTCAGCATCTATTCCAAACCTCACTTGGAGCTGCACTTGAGACAATAAAGCCTATTATCTCAACACCCAAAGTGATACTATGTGCTGATGGTCATTACCAATGTGCAATATATGGCATTGGTCCATACATTGCTGACTATCCAGAACAAGTTCTTCTTGCTTGTATTGTACAAGGGTGGTGTCCCAAGTATGCTCTCATGTATATTCAAAGTCTTGCATCTAATTTCTATTAATTTTTTGTTAGATGCACAGCTCATTGCTCAAGCTGAGATGGTGATGATAATGCTATATTGTGTAATCATGACTACACCAAATTGCTAATGAGCAAATTTACACATCAAGTACTTTGGAAACAGTATGGAATTGTGGATGACATTTTGGTGAGTCCAAAGTACTATGGACTTTCATATAATATCTGATGAATTGTTTTAGCCTTTTACAGCCTACCTTTCTAGGGCAAATATCCATGAATTGCTTTCTCCTGATATTCTTCATCAAGTTATTAAAGGAACTTTCAAAGATCATCTTGTGGCTTGGGTAGAGGCTTATATTAAAGGACACTTCCCTGATCCAGATGCTATATTAGCAGACATTGATCGCTGATATGAACTTTGGATTTCCTATCATTATCAATTACCACATTCACTCTCTATCAGTATTGCTGCAGTTCCATCCTTTCCTGGTTTAAGAAGATTTCTCCAAGGATGTGGATTTAAACAATGGACTGGAGATGACTCCAAGGCTTTGATGAAAGTGAGTATTATTTTACAAGTTCACATATTACTGTACTGATTGCATCAAGGTCTATCTTCCAGCAGTTGCTGACTACTTGCCTGATAAAATGGTTCAAGCAATTTCAGCATTCATGGACTTTTGCTATATTGTTCATCAATCAAGCTTGGATGAGGGAGATTTGGCAGCAATGAAAAATGCTCTCTCATGCTTTCAAACACAGAACAATTTTTGAAGAAAGTGGAGTTCATGCAAAAGAATATCCATGCCTCGCATTCATGCTTTGCAGCATTATCATGATATGATCCAATCTTTTGGTGCTCCAAATGGGCTCTGTTCATCCATCACAGAGTCCAAGCATATCCAAGCAGTCAAGGATCCATGGAGAAGAACCAATCAATATGAGGCATTATATCAGATGTTGGTGGTAAATCAACATTTGGATAATTTGGGAAACTTTAGGGCATGTATGGTTGCAAAAGGAAAGTGGATTTTTAATATACTATGCACCTTTGGTGTTTTCTAAGTCAATTCAATAGGTTATTTGTCTAAGCCATTGGTTCCTCAAGGCATTTCCCCACAAATACTTCCTATTGAATGGAATGAGCCAAATGCATGTAATGATGAAAACATAGAAGAAGTAAAGGATATCCAAGGTGCTAGAGTTGAAGCAACTGTGCAATTGGCAGGGGTTCCATGTAAGTTATTTATACACATATAGTATGATTTCTGTTATAAGTACTGTTTCTTAGCTCCTTGACATCTCAGGGAATTTTCTGACATGGGTCAAGATGTTAATCATGATGAGTTTCCCAACTTGGTGGCAGCATTTGTTTATCAACAACAACATCCTGGTGCAGTATTGGGTGCATCTTTCTCATATCCTCTAATATTGGAGAGGGGATATACTTTTGATTCTGCAATTGCCACCTTTCATGCTCCTAGTGATCTTTCTGGAGTTGGGGGAATGCAATCTCAAAGAATTCATGCAACCCCATCTTGGAGAGGTGGACCCCCAAGATATGATTGTGTTTTTGTTGAAAAAGATCCCTCTTTGCCAGGTTTTCAAGGATTGCTTGTAGCTCAAGTTATTCTTCTATTTTCATTTTCATACAGAAACATGACATATTCCTGTGCACTAGTCAGATGGTTTCAGACCATTGGGGATAAACCATGCCAAAACACAGGAATGTGGATGGTAAAACCATCATTTGATGACAATGGAGACTGTGTGGTCAGTGTCATTACCTTAGATAACATTCTCAGACCAGCTCATCTCATTGGAATTTATGGACCTGAGCCTCTTCCAAGGAACTTTACACATACTGATTCACTTACTGCTTTTTCTGCTTTTTATGTCAACAGATTTTCTGGCTACCATGCTTATCAACTTTGTTTTTAATTGTGTTACCTAGTAGAGATAATCTTTTGCACCACAGAATGATTTGAAATCATAAGTAATAATATGCAGGTCTGTATAACTCCACTACTGGGCCCCTGCACAACTCTGTACAGACCTCTAGTAGTATTGAAAGGGGATTGTTTTGCTGATGCCACCACATGAACATTGAAAATTGCTTGCTATGTTCCAGTACTGCTGACACCCAAGCATGGAATGCCAGGGCTGGAGGATGCTCAACTTGTTGACACCCTGCATGAGCAGCACAAGTATCTCAATGATGCAAAATGCACAAGCCAGTTCACAGATCATGCATGATGTGCATGACACTGAAGCCTACTAGTGGAAGGTAGTGAGGTGATGCTCTGTTCCACAGACTCACAGAGAAAGTAGCCAATGTTCCATCAATACCTGTTCCTCCACCTTGCAATACTGATGAACACACCATGATTGAATCCATCAGGGCAGCCACCCAGGATGCCACATCTTGTCATGCAGCATGGGTATGGGCAACTCTTCTCAGGCTTGTGAGAGCATGGAGGGAAAGTAGGAAAAGCTATAGGATAGTTCCTAGGCTCATCCCAAGGGGTGCTGGGTTGGAAGGAGACAGGGAGTGGACATGGTGGATACCTGGGATGTGAGGGGAGAATTCCCCAAGGGCTGGGTAGGCTGACAATGAAATTCCACCACTAGAATTGTGAAGGGGATTTTTCTGTAGAACTAGGAAGATTGGCAAAGGTTAGGGCTTGAAGGGTGGCTATTCTTGACTCTGGGTTTGGAAGGGGATTCTTGTAAATGCAGTGGTAGACTTGTAGTGTGCTCAGTGGATTTTCTATCATGAAGGGAACTTGGAGAACTCAAAAGAACACAAGGAATTAGGAAAAACCAACAGTGCCATTTTTCCCTCTTTACCACTATACATTGCTATGTTCCACTATTTATTACTATACATGCTATAGAGACAACTATAGGATTTATGGCACCTCAACCATCCCCCCTTAAATATAGTGACATATAGACACATACTAGATAAAATGGATGATAAATAGTGAAATACAGCCATGATGTTGTCATCCCATGAAGCCTGGCCTACTTTTCCCTTTTTGCTTTTTTTGCTTCTTTTAGTTCACACTTTTTATGAAGGAAACAACAAATTCATTTAGCACAACATCTACAATACACACACATTATTCTACTTGGTACTAATAAATCTACATCTGAGGTGGATGGTTGAGAGGGGGAGATGGATGGGGGAGGGGGGGGGATGGGGAATGAGCATCAGCATCTAGACTGGGGGAGGGGAGGGGGGGGAATTACCTAGAAGGAGGGTTGAGGTGGTGGTTATTGGTGCTAGAAGAGCTAGATGGGAGAAGGGGTGAGAGAGGGAGGGCCAGGGAGGCTTACCCAGCAGTCATTGCAGATGTTGCTGTTCTGGCTAGGCCATTGGTGGCTCCAGGTGGGGGAGTGTCAGTGGTAGGAGGATGACTCACCAGGGATCTGTCTTACAGGCTTGCTGTTGGAACACAGATCCATCTGATGGAAGGACAGCATTGGGAAGAGGTGGGAGGCAGGACAAAGGAGATGCATTGAGTGTGCATGCACACATGAAAATTTCAACTTCCCATGGTCATGTGACCAGTAGCACTTCAAGTCTAAATATGAGTCTTACCTTACTAATAATTTCCCACACATTCCAGTAGTCAGCATATACTAATCTACACACACTACTCACTTCATACACTACCCTACACTTTTGGTATTAAAAATGTACACCACATTGAAATAAAAGGAACCTTATGAGCTGTAACTATTTATTGCACATGGAAAAACATTTAGAGCAACTAGTGACATATAGTTATAATGTTGCTATGGTTCAATACATATGCAATAATTGCACACTATTTCAGTATATGACAAATGTTGTGCTGTCAGGACACTACACTACACTTTTGGTAATAAAAATGGAGACTACACAACACTAATTGTATTTTGTCTGTAACTCTACCATTTTTGCACAGATAGATGAAGTAAGCATACCTCCATGGTCCTCTTGTCAGGTACTACAACTTTCATTATGACATCTTTGAAATTTATTTTTGTATTTTGCAACTTTCTCACCCACTTTTGGGCATATCAATGAGGTAAGCATATTCCCATGATCCTGTGATCCATCCCTACAACTTTCACTATGACATCATGACATATAGTTATATAATAGTGATGCACTATTTCAGTCTATAACAAATATTGCATTGTCAGTTTTTTCCTGATGGGGGGCTCTCAGGCTGGAGACTCAGTAAAGGCTCAGAAGTCTTGAAGGTACTCTCAAAATGATGTTTTGGACTCAAGGGGATTCTCAGATATGCAGATTGTGATGCCAGAAAAGTGGGTGGTAAGCATTGTACTGAATAACTTATGGTCTGACAGTTCTGGAAGGCTGCTGTACTGAGTAGCTTACCATGGTATGATCACCCTGACAAGCATTGTACTGAACAACTTATCATCCAATAGTTCTGGCATCCTGGTGTACTGAGTAGCTTATAGTCTGACAGTTCTGAAATAGCTGCTGTACTGAGTAGCTTATGGTATGATCACTCTGACAAGCATTGTACTGAACAACTTATAGTCCAATAGTTCTGGCATCCTGGTGTACTGAGTAGCTTATGATCTGACAGTTCTAAAATAGCTGCTGTACTGAGTAGCTTATGGTATGATCACCCTGACAAGCATTGTACTGAGTAGCTTATGGACTGATCACTCTGACAAGCATTGTACTGAGTATCTTATAGTCTGACAGTTCTGAAATAGCTGTTCTACTGAATAACTTATAGTATGACCACTCTGATAGTTCTGGAGTGCTCATATACTGAATAACTTATAGTCTGACAATTCTGATATGCTGGTGTACTGAAAAACTTATTGTGTGATCACTCTGAAAAGCATTATACTGAATAGCTTATGGTCTGGCAGCGCTGGAAAGATGCCATACTGAGCAGCTTATGGTCTGATCGCACTGACAAGCATTGTACTGAATGACTTATAGTCTGATAGCTCTGAAATAGCTGTTGTACTGAATAACTTATAGTTTAACAGTTCATACATGCTTTCTTAATGAATCACTTATATTCTGACAGTGCTGACAATTTACTAATTGCTAACTAACTGACTGACTGATCTTCTGGCTTAACTGATAGAACTGGATTGACTGACAAGTAGACAGGCTGATCTGACTGACAGCACTTGTTTGATTCACCCACTGAATGACTCGCTTACTAATTGCAGTGATAGAACTGATTTAACTGACTGACTGACTGACCAGCTTTCTACCTTCATTGATAGAACTGAATTGACCCACTGACTAACTATCTAATGAACTGATTACCTGCTGTCAGAAAATTTGTCTGCTGCAAGTCTACATCAGTCAAATCAGTCAAATCAGTTAAATCAGTTGTTGCAGAAAAAATGTAGGTTTGCTGATGATCTCAAGTGAGAGGAAAGGGAGCACTCAAGTGCAGGGATGAATTCAAATGCTCCATAGTCACATTCTATACAATCAACAGAGACTTGATGATGAGGTGGAGTCTTGGCCACTTTGCAGTGAACTTTTGCTGGCATGGAGCAGTGTTAATGGAAAGGTTAGTTTCCATGGCTGAGAAAACACATATGCTGCATCTCAAAGGTGCTGTCAGCATCCATAAATCCATCCTCAAGAGGGACCACATGAGACTTCCTCCAGGCCAAGCAGGTGCTCTTATAGTGCATGGCCTCTTGGCATTGAAGCCACAAGGCCATCTGCTCCACATGATTGCATTTGTTGCTCACCCAATAGCCATCCTTAGCATAGTTGATGTGTAGTCATGCAGGATATTTGGTATTGTAGCCATCAGCACTGCCCAGTGCATGAATTGAGGAGATGTAATGTTGCATAGAGTGAATCTTCAGCATGTTGAAGTTTTTGCACACTTCTAGCTCAACAAGAACACATTTGTGATCATGAAAAGTCTTCAGGCTCTCTTCCATCGCTGTGAGGGTGGTGTCCATGTGCTGTTGCAACTGTGCATAATAAATAAAGTCAAGAAGTGAGTGAGCAACCACAAGAATGCAGTCCTCAACTGCACCAGCCAATAAACTGACAAATACCCTTTGCATTTCTTTGTGTTCAGTACCAGTCCACTGGGACACCATGGATATACCTTTCTTGAAGTGGCACAGGGCAGGGTATTGAGTCATGGCTTGGAAGTAAGCATCAACCTCCTTCTCACTGACAATTGATATGCACCACTGAACAAGGTGGTCATGGAAGGTGCCCTTGTGGAACTGATGGAGAATATCAGGTGTGAGGCAAGTGAAGATGTCAGCGAAGGGAAGCTCCTTCCGGAATGGGTCAAAGACTGCATGCAAACCTTCAGTATCAAACTTTCTTGATCACTTATTCTTTCTCATGCATTGCAGGGTCTTGTACATATTGGCCATACTGTGACTCACACATTCCTCAAGGTCACCACATTTATTGGACTGGACCAAGCAGCAGGAATATCAACTCTCTTTGTTACAAGCCACCAGACATTGCTCTGGAAAGTCTGCATGCTACTCTTCCAGACCTACACCCCAGGCAAGTCAGATAAAAATATATTGGTATGCATTCAGTCATGTACTATGTTGAGCTTCAAAAACTCATCCATGTTTGTCTGACCAATGTTTTTCATCAGAAAGTGAGCCAGTTACCATTCCCCTTCATTTTGGAAAGGTGCCCACATGCTCTGTTCATTAGCAGCTTCTACCTGTTCCATTGGCTCAAAAATTATTCTCCCTGACCCCAGAATTTAGCTGTCATTCCAATGAATTATTTTGTAAAGTGACCCTTGCTTGGGTGACCAGGTATGTTGTCCACACTTTCTTAACACATGCACATTTAGACTGAGGTTCACTGAGATGGCATGGTTTGGTTTCATCATGGGCTCCATAGTACTGTATGAAGTGACCCTCACAAAGATTGAGAGTACCATCATGGTCTGATTTGTACTGCCAGTCCTCTTGGCCATATGTGCTGTCTATGTCAGTGCCAGCAAGACTTTCAATATCCACAGGTATCACATTTACTGGCTCTTCAAGAACTTTCCTCCACTGACACTGGCAAGCAGGTGTCTGGGACACATGCCACATGACTCCAGAGGCTGTAGGAATGGGCTTCAAGCAGTAACTGCAACAGTGAGTAGGCATTGTGTGTGGGTTATCTGTGAGTGTTTTTTTGTCTCTCTGATACCTCTTGCTAATATTGCTGACAGGTCTCAATATTCTGCATATCAGATCATGTATCCACTCAAAGTCCATCCTTGACATATGATATTTGGGACCTTTTTTTTCCTGATCAGCTGGCTCTTTGCAGACTCTGACCTCACTCTTGGATGCTTCTTGGGCTCAGCCATGCAAGGTCACTGGGGTAAACCTGGCACATACCCCTCAGTGGTCACCAGTCATGGATCACAAGTCCATGGTCAGCTCAAGACAAAACTGCATCTGCTTGTTGAGGCCATGTTTGGTTTCCACAGTAGCCAAAGCAAGAACACAATTAAGAAGAACCAGGCTCTAGCAAAGGGCCTTAAAGAGGCCACAAACTTCTCATTCAAGGTTTGATTTCTGCCATTTACTTGTCATAGCAAAAGCCTATGTGTGGTATATAGCATATGTCAGCCAAGGAAGATGGGCATCAGGGTTTTCTCAAGGTGCCACTCATACAGAAGATCATCAATATGATGTGCTTTGTGAACAAACATGATGATGGAGTCATGTTCCACACCTACTTCAAGCCTTTTCCTTATCCAGTCCTGGCATTAGTCCTGGCAGCAGTATGTTGATGGCACTCAGACCCAAGCAGGCATGATGACATGTACTGACACTTGCCAACTAGATTGAATGCTGTATAGACAAGTGGGTGACAAGTACACAAATGGATATCCCTTTTACAATACAAGAGTACTGCAGCACATACAAGTCACATCTCAAATGCTTGCATGCATTTGAGGATGCCACAAAGCTGTACAATGTTTTGCCAGGAATCTGCATGAGGCTTTATGAGACTGGATGGTACATGTACACACTATTCTATATATTAATGATGATAGTTAAAAGTCTCATCCATCACAGCATTCATTCTGGTGCAGGACCCCTCTCAGCACCAACTGAAGCTACTGTATCTGCATGCATTATTGCTACTGTTATCAAGGAACATGAAGATGGGAAAACTACTGAGGATGAGTCTGATTAGGATGGATAGGAAATTGATGTAGTTACTCTTTCTGGGTAGTAAATGTTATGAGATGTACTTTTCTCTTTTTCTTAAGAACTCTTTCTTTTGTCATATCTAATCTTCCCTTTATCTTATCAGGAGTTCTAGACTCTTGGCCTAGCCCTTCACCTCATGCTTACCTCCTGTTCATATCCTGGACTGCTCCACTCCACTATGATGTCATCCTGATGTCATGGCTATGTCATACCCTGCACCCTGCCTTGTGTTGTCCTCATGCTGTCCTCACCTATGCCTCATGTACCATAGTATATAGTGGACCTCAATGGCCCAGCTAGCTCCCAAGCTAGTTCATTTAGGTCTTGATGCTAAAGCCCCTGCTTCCAATCTCATCTCTACTAGTCTGGTTCATGTTGGTGAGCCTATGACACTTGTCATTTAGGTTTCATCACACTTGAACTAGCTTCTACTACCATTGTACCCTCACTGTTTGTTTTACACCTGGACTCCAGGGTTAAGGAGACAGATTCAACATTCCCCACTTCATTAGAGATGGAACCACTGTCTACTCCCCCTCTCCCCTTTTTTACCCACTTCTGTTATCCCTTGCCTGCTTAACATGTACCACATAAAGTGTGAACCTTCTCTCAAACTTCTCTACCCTACTCCTGAACCTGCTCACCCTGTAACCCCCCTTGAAGAACAAATCATCAGACCTCAACCCCACACCCCTTCCCCTGACCCCAATCTTCTCAGCTTCATCCTAGATGTCCCCTACAACCTTCACAATCATTATGCCCTCCATGCCCCTCTTCACTGCCCCCTCCCTGTCACTACCATCCAAGCCCTACACTGCAATGGTGAATGTACAGCAGCAGATTGCCAAGTTGCAGCAGGCCCTTCTTGATCTACAAAATGCAAATGTCCAACTGAATCAGGAGCTGGTTCAAGCTCAAAACAATGTCACTGCCATTTTTTGAAGGATGTTCACAGTGGTGATACTTTATTAACCTAAGAATGTGAACTCAGTCTTTGAGTCAGGATGAAGTCTAGTATCTATTAACCAACCTAAGAGTGTGAACTACCCAAAGGATAAGTGAGAATAGTCTATATTAAAAGAGAAGCAACATTACCTCACTCTTCAAGTCAGGACAAAGTCTGAGGCATAAGGGAAAAAAGAAGTGGTGGACGAGTATGGTAATATTATGTAAGCAGTGCTCGCTGCACTCAGAAGTACAAAACTCCAACACCATTGAGGCACAAAGGAACCAATGGAATGCCCTCCCTGCAGATGTGATCCAGAGGAGGATCAAAGTCATGGCTGACCCTGGCTCTTATGATGGAAACAGAGCCCAGTTTGGAGAATGGTGGGTCAAAATGAAAGTATGGGTGAGTCAGAATAGGACAGCTCTACCCACAGAGCAAGACAAGGCCATGGTGGTGTGGTCTTGGATGAAAGGACCCCTGGCTGGAAGGTTTGCACAGTCCAGGTTCACTGAATGCATTGACAATGGACAGTGGCCAGAATGGACCCAGATCTGAAGAGATGTAGAGGCTTTCTTTGCTCCATAAACAGATACTGAGTGGGCTAGGTCCCAACTCCATTCCCTCGAGCAAGGAGGAACCCACTTCAAGGAGTTCTTTGCAAAGTTTGATGCCCTCTGAGTCCAAGGGGGTGTCATAAATCAGTATGCTTGTGCCCTGCTGGAGAGGGCAGCCCATCCTACCATTGTCAAGGAAGCAATGCTTATGGGGGTATGATGATGGTGTGATGGAACCTAACAACAATGTTGCAGGCCCACCCCACAAGATACTAGGCCAGAGGGACAGAGAAGGAGGAGGGAGGGGGACAAGGGGACAACACAATAGAAGCAGGTTATGGTGTCAAGACCCAAATGAACTAGCTTAGGGGCTAGCTGGGCTATTGAGGGCTACTTATATACTATGGTACATGAGGATGCAGCAAGGCAGACATGAGAAGAACATGAGGTGTGGGTAAAGGGGATGACATCACCATGATGTCACCATGGAGCAGAACAGTCCAGACATGGTCCACCAGGGAAGCATGAAGAAGACATGAGGCAGGAGTCTAGACTGGCCTAGACCAGACTAGGTCCTGATAAGATAAAGGGAAGACTAGATAAGACAAGACAAGATGAAGATAAGATGGAGAGAGATAAAAGACAGGAAGATTAGATAAGATGAAAAAGAAGGAAGAAAGTACATATCATAACAGATGGCAACTGGGATACCATGGTTTACTGCATGAAGAGGGCTGCAGTCACCTTCAAGAAACATTGCCTCATCTTCAGCTCTCCCTCATCTCACTTTGGCTCTTCTTCCCACCCCTTCTCTTCTTTCTGAGATAACTTTACCCCTGTTGGAACACAACCTGGTGGTGGTGCCCCTATGGAAATTGGGACTACATCATCTTCTTGTCCTGTCCCCTCCCACATCAAGTGTTTCAGCTGTGGAGGAAACCATTTCAAACATGACTGTCCCCAGTTGAAAGGAAAGGGCCTGGCTAGGCCCAGTATTAGGGGAATGACTCAAGAGGCTCAGACCTCTGCTCTTCATCAAATGTCATATGAAGAAATGAAGGCTTTCTTTTATGATCAACAAATAAATGAGATGAAGCAACAGGGAAAAGAGTTTGGCCAGTAGATAGTCAGGTGTCTACTAGCCAGGTCTGTAATCATTTCAACATTCTGAACACTTACAATACACAGGATGTATTTAATGTATTGTCTACTTCATCTAAAGGGGAGTCTGCTACTGGCTTGGCTGCAGATGTTAAAGTGGCAATGCTTAATTCCCCTTGCAATAAAACCCAAAAAAATGTAACCCCACAGAATGAAATGATCAAAATCCTGAAGGATGCTAAGCTAAGGACAGTAGACTTGAAGCCAGAGTTAGAGTTGGAAGTGGTCTTGGAAGGAAGGAGTGGGAGCTGGCCTATCAGGGCACTGGTAGACTCTGGTGCCAATGACACCTTTTTGGACAAGCAATGGGCTGAAGAAAATGGTGTTCCTCTCCTAAAACTGGGAAAACCAGTCTCTGTCCTGAATATGGATGGGACTCAAAACTCAGCTGGGGTTATCACTCACATCACTGCCTTGGTGATGAATTACCAAGGCCATCAAGAAAATGTCTGGGCCCAGGTTACCACTCTAGGCTCACACCCCCTCATCTTGGGCTACACATGGCTCCAAAAACATAATCCAGAGATTCGCTGGGACTCAAAAAACTGTCAAGCTCTCTCACTGCCCCAGAGAGTGCCAAGACCTCTCCCCATGAACTTGAGAACAGAGGAAAAGGGGGGCCCAAGAGGTGAATGATATGGAGTACCCATACCCCAAGCTCCATTCAGCCAGGGTCAGGGCAGGAATGACAGAGGAGCTTGTCCCAAAGGAGTATCATTGGTATCTCAAGGTGTTTTCCAAAGAAGAGTCAGAAAGGATGCCAGTCAGGAAACCCTGGGATCATGCCATCAACCTCAAAGAGTCTTTCATACCAAAGCAAGGAAGACTCATTCCCCTGTCAGTCAAAGAACAAAAGGAGGTCTCAGACTTCCTTGATGATCAGCTCCAAAAGGGTTACATCTGACCCTCAAAGTCTCCCCAAACATCCCCAGTGTTCTTCATACCAAAAAAGGATGGCAAGAAGTGGATGGTGCAAGACTATTGCTATCTGAATGAACACACTGTCAAGAATGTGTATCCCCTCCCCCTGATCTCACAGTTGGTTGACAAACTTAAGGGCTGCAAACTCTTCACCAAGATGGACCTAAGGTGGGGATACAACAATGTTTGGGTCAAGGAAGGAGATGAATGGAAGGCTGCCTTCATCACTCATAGGGGTTCCTATGAACCCCTGGACATGTACTTTGGACTCTGCAACTCCCCATTGACTTTCCAAAATATGATGAATGATATCTTTGGAGACATGGAAGAGGTGGTGGTCATTTACATTGATGATCTCATGATCTTCACAAGGATGGGTAATGAGGAGGAGCATGACAGAATAGTCCTAGAGGTCCTCAGGAGGTTGGAGGAAAATGACCTCTTCATCAAACCAGAAAAATGCTTCTTCAAGCAGAAGTCAGTGGAGTTCCTAGGCATGGTTGTGGGTACTGAGGGCATCCAAATGGATGACTCTAAGGTCAAGGCCATCAAGGACTGGCCCACTCCAACCAAAGTCAAGTTGGTTAGGGCATTCTTGGGCTTAGCCAACTTTTACCAGAGGTTCATCAAGGATTTTGCCAAGGTAGCCTGACCCCTCAATGACCTTACAAAGAAGGATCAACTTTGGTCCTGGGGCCCTAAGGAGCAGGAAGCCTTTGATGCACTAAAGGAGGCTTTCTCTACAGCACCAGTTTTGGCATTCCCAGACCAGGATCAGACCTTCAGGCTGGAAACAGATGCCTCAGACTTTGCAACTGGCACAGTCCTGTCAGTGGAGTGCTCAGATGGTCTTTGGCAACCAGTGGCTTACTACTCCCATTCCATGTCACCCCCAGAGTGCAATTATCAGGTCTTTGATAAGGAGATGCCAGCCATTATCCCAGGCTCCTACACAGCCCTTCCACTGGGAGTGTGAGGGCATATTATGGCTCTCGGTGTATGCCAAGGCAATGTCCAAGTTTCGAACCCCGCATAATCTTATTTTCCTCACACTCCCAGTGGGGGCTGCAAGAAAACATTTGTAAACAATAGCAGCCACAGTGGCATGACCTGCAGACCTCGAAAAAAAATACACAACACTAAAATTAGGGTTACATTTTTTGTGGGTACGAGTTCCCCATATACATAGCAATACATGTCACGCTGCATGCCCCACCTGTAACCTAATCACTGAATAATGGCACCATCCCCTGGACCTAATCCATAGTGGTGCATGTGCACCACATCCCCAACTCTTTAGCATAGAATGTAGATATAGACAAACACAAAGCTGGTTTGAATATATTCGACATTGCTGATACAAGGGATCTGGAAGGAGCTTTCAACATGTTTGACAAGATATGTACATGTACAACTGTGTTGCCTACAGCTTGTCCTCCCCAATGGTAACCATCTCATCATTTAGGTACACTAACATGTGGCATCAGCACAGACTGTTTGGTAGGCACTCCCCAAGCATCTCAAGTCCCCCCTGGGTCCCCCAGGTCTCTACCTATCAACTTTACATCTGGAGCCCACCACGAGGGGTTCTGTGTTGCTTGGAACTACCCTTTCCCCCTCCCCCCCGAAACTGCCCACGCGATGTCTCATCCTACGACGCGTCTAACCTCTCGCAAATCAGGATCCTGATACTCCCTGTCGAGACCTTTCCAACGGTGCTTTTCGCGTGACTGCCGCTGCTGTTGTTCCGGAGTTATAAGCATTTTGGTGATGGTAGGATAGTTGGGACCAATTTGTGGATATCTCAGGATTGGGTGCGCGTATTCCCCCAGTCTCTTGTTCTCCATACTCTCCACACCCCCCTCCATCGTTCCCCTGCATTTTGTAGCATCACGCTGAGCCATTGGTTGTCGACACCCTGTGCTCCTCTCCCTCCTCCTACCTCAGTTCATGTTTGATGCATATCTTACCCAATACCAAGCCAAATCTCTCGATTCTTGGAGAGTTCCCTCTACTCGATGCTATTGACTGGATGACACAGGAAACGCGATGTGCGCCCCCATCGTTCCCGAGATATTTTGTTTTTCGTGCGTTCCCCATCGAGAACCCTTCTGAGACACTTCTGAGACTTTCGAGACCGTTCGAGATGCAAGGCACTCCTTTAGATGTGCACATTCATTTTTAGACATATCTCAGACAACTTACATTTGTTTTCTTCGCATTTTTGCAGTCGAGCAAGGCTGCATAGTTGAGACATAAGCCTTCAAGTCGCATGGGGAGATTAAATCCAGTTTTCAGGGTCGAAATCACTCCCAGACACATCGTACAAGACTCCCACACCCATCCCACTGCTTTCGTGTGCAAGATCCACTGCTACTGAACCCTTGTTTAGATGTTCGAGGTCGCATTGAGGCGACACAGATCCGCTTTCCCCCCTCGAGACTTTTTGCAAATGCGCTCATACTCGCTGCATGTCCCCTGTGCCTACTAGTCAGTTTGAATTTGTGAAATTTATATTTGTCTTAGCTGCGCTCTACTGCTCACAACAATAACTCCCCACAAAAAACCAGTCATGCTGGGACTTTTAGTGTAAGCAGGCATGAGGCTGACTAGGTACAGGTGGGACAGTGCCATGTATTCAGTGATTAGGTTACAGGCAGGGCATGCAGCGTGACATGTATTGCTACGTATATGGGGAACTCATAACCACAAAAAATGTAACCCTAATTTTAGTGTTGTGTATTTTTTTTCGAGGTCCACAGGTCGTGCCACTGTGGCTGCTATTGTTTACAAATGTTTTCTTGCAGCCCCCACTGGGAGTGTGAGGGAAATAAGATTATGCGGGGTTCGAAACTTGGACATTGCCTCGGCATACACTGAGAGCCATAATATGCCCTCACACTCCCAGCAGAAGGGCTGTGTAGGAGCCTGCCATTATCCATGCTTTGGAGACATGGAGGCACTACCTGGAGGCTACCCTGTATCAGTTCAAAATCTGGACAGACCACTCAAACCTCCAATATTTCATGAAGGCCCAGAACCTTGACCAAAGGCAGGCCCATTGGGCTCAGTATCTTTCAAGGTTCAACTACAAACTGGTGTATAAACCAGGGTCTTCTGTCACATCCGTGACACGTGTGTATAGTCTGGGCCTTAGTCCGAGGACTTCTGGCTCAGTCCAGACTCTCAGGAGTCCGCTGTGGAACTCTGCTCTGTATTTGTTTATAGTTTTGATCTGTTACTCCGTTCCGTTCCATATTTAGAATAGTTTCCCTCTGCCGCAGTATGTCTAACTCTTTTGGTACTTGTAGTCTAACCTTCGGACTTTCGGATTGACCGATACTCCAGTACAGCCTGTAGGAACATTGTCAATGTTCCGTACAGCCCTCCGGAGTTTCGGTACCTGGACATTGCCTCGGAATGTTCTCTATGGTATAAAACCCTTTGTACATATGTCGTAGCACCTCAGTTCGAATATCGAATCAGATACTCTAAGCCTCCTTTGTTCTCTGACCTTGGAACTCAAGCAAGCATTGGGTACACCAAGTGGTATACCTTCCCTCGACCTCCGTTCCACTCCGACCTCCAGATTTCTATCTGGACCTTGTATACGGCCTCCAGACTTAGAGAACCGGTCTTAACATCTTCCATGGCCAAAGCAGATGCTCTGTCTCAAAGAGAGGACCACAAGGTGAAAGGAGATAACCAGGCAGTGACACTTGTGGATCCTGCTCAAGTCACCTTTGCATCACCCTCAGTTTTCCTGTCTATGGACAAGGATCTCTTGGCAGCCTTGAGAGGAGCCTCAGCTGTCACCACACCAGCCAAAGGGTCCCAACTCAGGGATGGTCTCTTGTTTTTGGGAGAAAAGGTTTATGTTCCCCTGGCAGCACAACTCCTTTGCATCAAGAAACACCATGACACTCCAGTGGCTGGGCATCCAGGCTGGAGGAAGGCCTTGGAGCTCATGTCCTGAAACTACACCTGGCCAGGAATGACTCAGTCTGTAAAAGACTATGTGGCATCATGTCATAGGTGTCAAATGGCTAAGGGGTCCCGTAAACCACCAGCAGGAAAGCTACTCCCCAAGCCTGTGTTGGAGATTGAATCACCTCTGTGTGATGTACATTTTGGTGCGAGTATTTGGTTGATTACATAAGTGCTTAGAGCACACTTACAGTACAGTTTTAGTACTGTTCCCTCAGTAGTTGAGTCACTGCTGAGGCTGCCTACAGCCCTTTTCTACACCCTGTACCCTCTGGACCCTGGCAGGACATCACTGTTGACTTCATGGAGGCACCTGAGGCCCAAGGGTTCAACAACATCATGGTGGTGGTTGACCAGTTCTCCAAGGAGGTGGTCTTCATCCCTATGGTTAAGAAGGTGACTTCATTACAGACTACTGAACTCTCCTGAGACCATGTATGGTTGCAGCATGGCCTTCCCTCCTCAGTGATTTTTGATAGGGGCCCTCAGTTTGCTAGTGCTTTCACCCAAGAACTCTCCTGCATGCTGGGCATAAAACCAATGCTCTCTACTGCTTTCCACCCACAGACCAATGGACAGACAGAGTGACTAAACCAGGAGTTGCAGCAGTATCTCCAGTTGTTTGTGAATGACCAGCAACACACATGGGAGTGAAACCCTCTCCATCCAAGGCTGACTCTGCCACCATTGCTGCTGACAATGTTGCCAAGGTTCTTGAACAGACTAAGCACACCTTGGCTAAGGCAGCAGAGCACATGGTGGTACAGGTGGACTCATAGGTCAAAGGCTCCCATTTACAAGGTTGGGGATGAGGTCTGGCCACTAGACACCACACATACTCACATGGATGGTCAGCCCTCTCACAAGCTCACAGAGCAGTGTAGGGAAATGTTCTCCCTAGCATGGGATTCTGTTTATTTTCATATTTTACCAGTGGTTTTGATTTTTTATTGTTACTATATTTTTATTTAGTGCTTTTGACTTCATATTTGGCTGCATTGCAGCTTATATAAGCCACACACGAGTCAAATCCTTGTAATTACACTAAAGTACATCATCAAAATAATAGATGAAATACTGGAGATGCAGAAAGATGAAAGATGAAGCCAAGAGGCCTGTTTAGGCTCAATCAGACATTCTTTACACATTATCTCTCAAATTCTACAGAGTCTTGAAAGCAGTTTTCATTTGTTCTTTCCCCATCTCCTCACTCACAGGGCATGTTTCATAGTGCTGGAGCCTCTTGGGTTGAACTGACCCTACTCTTTCCAACAGGAGACTCTCCTAGTCTCCTCCCACCTTCATTTTAATTCTCTTCAGCAGTGGGTGGGACCATACAAGGTGGTGGCTGTAAAGCCAAATGCTGTTGAACTTCACCTCCCCAGGGCCCTTCACATTCACCCAGTGGTCAATGTCTCTCAGGTGAAATCAAATTGGGGACCACTTGAAGGGCAAAAGTAATGCAGCCTGGTCTGGTTGTGGGTGTTGAGGACTGTGATGAGGAGTTTGAGGTGGATTACTTGGTGGACTCTCACTTTAAAAGAGGTCATCTCGAGTTCCTGGTCCACTGGAAAGGGTATCAGGATGTGGATCACACCTGGGAACTGGAGGGCAATCTAAAGGGTTCCCCTGACAAGGTCACTGACTTTTATCACTCTCACCCCTCTGCACTCTGCAGGCTCTGGGGCATCACTGCTAACCAGTTCTCCTCTCTCTTTTGCCCCTGTGAAAACCTCACTGTCACTGCTGCTGTTTCCTGTCACCTGGAAGTCAACCCCTAAGGAGGGGATGGTGTTATGAGACATACTTTTCTCTTTTTCTTAAAAACTCTTTCTTTTGTCATGTCTAATCTTCCCTTTATCTTATCAGGAGGTCTAGACTCTTGGCCTAGCCCTTCACCTCATGCTTACCTCCTGTCTATATCCTGGACTGCTCCACTCCACTATGATGTCATCCTGATGTCATGGCTATGTCATACCCCACACCCTGCCTTGTGTTGTCCTTATGCTGTCCTCACCTAGGCCTCATGTACCATAGTATATATAGTGGACCTCAATGGCCCAGCTAGCTCCCAAGCTAGTTCATTTGGGTCTTGATGCTGAAAGCCCCTGCTTCCAATCTCATCTCTACTAGTCTGGTTTGTGTTGGTGAGCCTATGACACTTGTCATTTAGGTTTCATCACAGTAAACAATATGCACATGCACACACCAACCCACAAAACTGATACCATATACAATGGAAATATGGATACTTCAGAGAGATATATTGTGCTTGATGGCAGCTCAGCAAATACTGCAGGCTATGGCTTGCTATGTATTGGCAGTAGCTCACCACTATGAAACCTGTGGGGTTTGCCAGTGTAAATACATAGTCCAGATAGCCTACATAGCATACTAACTATGGTAGTGACACACTTTCAGGGCAAACTACTGGTGCTTTGCAGTACTACATATTCAACCCCTTCAGCTACAGTGACTACATATGGGGGACTTAACTACCAGGCTATTGGCACTATATTGTCTACATAGGTCTATGTAGACAGGTATTTTGTTTCCTGATGCAAGGCCAGAGTTCTGTAAACAAGAGTCTTCTTGACACCAAGAATGGCACAAATGTGCTTGATACTGTATCCATCATGATAGAGAATGGGTATACAGGATTTTAGGTCCCTGGACACAGTACAAGGTGGCATGGGGGGAAGGTAACAGTGTAGAAAAGGGCTGTAGGCAGCCTCAGTAGTGACTCAACTACTATATATTAGATGTACCTGTAGGCAGCTACAGGGAATCAGTAAGTAGTGTACTGTAAGTAATATGTAGGCTTACCCTCAGTAGTGACTCAACTACTGAGGGAATAGTACCAAAAGTGTAGTACTATGTGCGCTCCATGTGCTTATGTAAGCATGTAAACATCGCACCAAAATATACATCACACAGAGGTGATTCAATAATGGTATTCAAAGTTGATGGAAGTAAAAATATTGCATGCTAAACCCTAACCTAACCTTAGTGTTTGAGGTGGAAATTTAAGCTCCAAAATCATCACTGAAATATATTTAGAAAGCAACCTTCGGACTATTCTAAGGCCTCAACCATTATATTTCAAAGTTACTAGGGACTAGATAGCATCAGAATATGATTAGAATTATGATTAGATAGGTCCACCAACAATGCCCAACATGCCCAGAGTCTCCTTCCATGCAAAAATCCTACCCTTCTTGGACAATACAGCAGTTGCTGTTGCACAGATGTGGAATGAAAATATTGCACCTGTGGATAGTAGCAGCTTTGGGGAACTTACTGGTACTTGGATGGACACATTGTCTGACCTCTCTATTGATCCCCATCTTTCACTGAGTCCTATGATCATGTCTCCATTGTCTCTTGTATGCTTGCTGGACTCTGAATCTACTGATACACTTTCAACAACAGACATGATCAACACACCATATGCAGAGTTCCTGGATGTGATCCAGACACTACATGATGAGGTGGAAGTGGCACACATTCTTGAGCACCCATTGGAGCCAATGCCAAGGGCCCCTCAGCTGCATCTTCTTCACCATTTCACAGAGTATCATCCAGCTCTGTTTCACAAAAGGCTGCATGTTGGTCCCCAGATATTTGATGACATCCTTGACCAGATCAGTAACCATCCTGTCTTCCAAAATCAATCAAATAACAAATAGTTGCCCATTGCTATTCAGCTTGCCATTTTTCTCTTCTGTGCAGGCCACTATGGCAATGTGTGTGCTCCTGAGGATGTTGCATGGTGGGTGGGCATTAGTGTTGGGACAGTGATGAACTGCACCCATCATGTGATGGCTGCACTTCTGGATCAGCATGACAATTTCATTTTTATACCACATGCTCATTCTGAGGAGATATGTCGAGCATGTGCATTTAGTGAGTCTCAGACCTGCTGCACATGGAGAAATGGGGGTTTTTTCCACTGATGGATCAACAATCAACTTGTATGCAAGGCCAGGGATCTTTGGTGATAGTTTCTATGATAGAAAATCCCAGTTCTCATTGAATTGTCAGGTGGGCTGAATTAACAGGTTCATGTATCAGAGCTCACCTTGAAATGAAGGCTGTCATTATGCCACATAACTTGATGATCATTGATTATTCCCTGGGCCAGCCTGGCAGTGTTCATGATGTGTATGCATTCCGAGGGACTCAAATCTCACAAGATCTGACCAACCTAATTCCCCAACACCATTGGATATGGGCCAACTCAGCATATCCAAGTGAAACTCAGTGTGCCATTCCATTCAAAAAGCCACATGGAGGTCGTCTAACATGCAGGCAAAATATCTACAACCATTATGTATCCAAGGTTTGTACCTGGAGAAAATTTGTCTGGTTGGTCTTCTGAGGGACTTGGAAGATCCATGTTCAAGTGGAACATGCATTTGCTGCACTGAAGGGATGGTTTCAGTCACTCCAAGAACTCCAGCTTAAGATAGCAACAAATGAAGACTTACATGTCACCATTTATTGGATCATGTGCTGCATGATTTTGCATAACATGATCATCCATTTTGAGTCCACTTGAAGGGACAAACTCAGGGAGGGAATGACCAGTTGGGCAGTAAGGGAAGCCAACAAGTGGGATCGTGATGTGGGTGATGAGATTGGGGAGGAGGGGGCAGTACAACAGGGGCAACAATTTTGGGGGTTGTTGATGGAATGTCTCTTTGAGCAGCATGGGATTCGAGCTTGACAAAAAAACTGAAGTGTTGATATCACACAGACCTTTGAACATGTTGGAAACCATACACTGTGACATGTACAGTATGCTACATCATCATAATCATAGCAACAATTTTTCTCATACAGGGGGGACTTGCAATAAAACTAAAACAGTGAGGGGAGGCAGTGGGGAAAAAATGAAAAATATAGCATGCAGTGTGGAATTAGTTTTTGGGAGGGGATGGTCAGATGATTCATTGACATTAGCAGAAGAAATACCAGTGCCAGACTGAATTTTTGCAAGCTCCAACTTAAAATGGAGGACCTCACTTTCTCCTATGAGGACCTGGATGTCTAGTTGCTTACTTTCCATCATACAACAATGGATCTTCTCAGCCTCCAAATGATCCTTCTCATTCTCTGTCTCCAGATGGGTGATCTCCTTTTTGTGAATAAAAGCTTGCATCTTCATTGACTTGTGCTTGTTTTTCAGCATGGCAATCTGGTATCAAACATCCAAAGAACTTTCAGCTAGCCCATCAAGGCAGCTTTCAATGTCAGTTTTCATTTGAGCCAACATGCTCTTCCCCTTTGTAGCACTGCTTTGGGAGACATCTTGAGCTGCAGCATGGCACCAGCTACCAGTAGTTGGAGCAGAGGAGGTACTGGATGTGGAAATGATTGAAGATGGGCTCCTGGGATATGGTGACATCCTGAATGCCACATGGCTGTCTGAAGATGGAGTGCAGGCCTTTAAGTAACTGACAGGCTTGTTGGTGAGAATGGTGTCAGTGGACTTGCTTGACTAAAAACTTGTTAGGATATGCTGCCAGCAAAAGTGTCCATCATTGGATACATACCTGGTATCTGTGATCAACTTCCCTCTCATTTCCAAACCCCAGCTGCTCATTAACCACATTATGGCCAGTGGGCTGGTCTTCATGCCCACCTGACATGTCAATGGCACCCACATGCTCAAATTCCTCCTCCTCCTCCTCCTCCTCCTCTGCTCGCTCCAACTCATTCATTTGGATGTCAAAGGGACCACAGGAATTGCTGGTGACCTCTCTGAATCAACCTCTGGGATCCTCCTCAGGGACCAGGGTATCATCTTGCTCATTCAACCCATATTGCTGGCCAGCATCAGCAGGAGTCACCATACTCCCACCACTCCTAATGATAGCAAGAAAGTCACCAGTTTGATTGGTACCTGGAGTTGCATCAAACAGCCTGGCATCATAACTAGGATTCCCATGCCACACAAGGTGGCATTTTTCCCAGAATGGAAACTCTGCAATAACTTTTTCTAAAATGATTATGGTGAGTGATCATCATACTAGGACATAGTAGATAGCACATATCTTGGAGGTTCCAATGGCTTGGATCATCAGGGCAGATCCCCTCACCAGTGGACTTAAATCTTGATGCTTGCTGTTGACACTTAGACTTCAAACTGTACAACATGTGTAAGAAATCTTCATGAAAGTGAAGAATAAGATGTACCTAGTAAGGCAGCCACTCACAGCTGTAGTAAACTTGCCTGGATTAGTGGCATATTTCTCCCCATACTTGATATCATTAGCAAAGATGATGTGGGCAATAACTCTATGGATATCCCTCTTTCTCTGGGCATGAGGTTTCATAGTATCCCCTTGACCAGTTTGATCCTTTTTCTCATTGAAAAGAATGGCATGATCAGCTGGGTTATCCAAGAGCCATGAAAGAAGCTTATCAGTAAGGTGGGGTAACCACTCCCATTGCACAGCTTCACTTCCTCCTGAAAGATCTTGAATGCATTTACCACCTGTATGTTTTGCCTGGGAAGTAGAAGCAGTTGGAGGCAGTAGCTGCACCACAGGAACCCTGGGCTTGGGCAGAGCAGAGGCCTGGTTGAATTGGAAGACAGGAGGGTTGCCTCTAGCCACTGTGGAACAGGGTGCAGGAGATGCCATGATAATCTTTGATTGGGCTTGAAGGCATGTAGAATGTCTTACACTTCAAGCAGGAGGCATGCTTTCAACTCCACTTGAATTTTGCCAAATGCTTACATGAGTCTGCATAGAATTTGGTCAAACTCAGCAACTGTTCCATGAACTTTGAATACCATTAATCTCCAACACACCCCCTGAAGCTCCACTGTGTGATAAGTAGAAGGGCAGAAAATATAACTCAAATGAATGTATACTCAATAATTCAATAAAATGAGTGTCTATTCTGCTGCAAATGAGCCTTGAGTCTGTACAACAAATATTGTGTGGTCATATTTGGATGCCACATTGTGGCAACTTCCTGTTTCAGAAATGCAATGTACTGTGCATGCTCCTGGCCTTGTACTGTGGTTGTGGGGCTGCCATTTTGACTGTTGGAAGGATCACTGTTGCTCTGTGTCCATCTGGGAGGTATCCCCTACCGATGATAAGTGTCTGGAAGACCCCAGGGGGGTTTCCAGCATTTCCTGGGTCTGTGAGGTGGCAAAATGGTTGGATTGCCATGTGTATCCCATGGTCACTAGGGTGCATGAACCCTCTCATTTCAATGTTTCCAGCATCACTGATGTTGTTATAGCAAATGCCTGGTGTTGGGGAGCCTCCTGCAATGATTTTGGATGGATCAGTTGGTGTTGAGATGAGCTGCAGTGGCCATATGGTGACCACAAGTGTACAGTTGGCACTGGGCCTCATATGAATGATGCTGACATATTCAGTTTCTGTCTTGATCCTGCCATGTCAGTGCAGGTCCATGAAGGTTGAAGGAGTGTTTGTGAGGCTGTTGGGAGGCCATTTAGGTGGTGCAGGTGAGTGTATGCTGGTATGGGTGTCATCTTGCCTCCTACTGCTGCTGTGAGGCAGCCATTTGGCCACAGGAAGACTTCTTGGCCATTTCACATCATTCTGCATCGAGCCAGGAGGTGCTCCCTCCTGCCAGTAGGTGTTGGCAATGTTCTGGAGTTGCTTCAAGACATTTGAGAGTGTTTGAAGTAGCCACATAGGAATGCCAGCTATCCAGTATGTGTGCCCTCTCATTTCAACTCCTCCTGCACTCCTGACTTCATTACAGCCTATCTTCTGTATCCATAACCCTCCTGTAGGGTGTTGGAGTCATGTTGAGGATGTCAAGAAGGGTTGAAGCAGCTGCATGAGAATGCAAGCTATCTGGTATGCAGCCCCTCTCATTTTGATCCATCTTGCATGCCTGACCCTGTTATAGCATACATTCATCATCCATGACCTCCTGCAGGGTCCAGGGATCATTTCGAGAGTGTGAAGAGGGGTGTAAGTGATCGCATGAAGGCTGCTTGTGCATGGTAGGCACCCAGCCTTGTATGCATGTTGTTGACATTTTCAGCTCTTGTTTTGATTCTTCCATGTCAACAGAGTGCCCTGGAGGGTCGAGGAAAGTGCAGGATGCCTGTCAGAGGTGGTTTGGGTGGTGCAGGTGAGCTGTTCAGGCATTTGGCCATATGCTCACTGTGCTGACTTCTGCTGTCAGCCAGCAGCTCCTTCTCTGCTCCATGTGAGCAGATGGTGTTACTGCTTGTTGCATTGCCATTACTACTGATGTCACCCCACCTGTCAGCTTCCCTTGGGAAGGCTGATGGTATCACCAGTGTACCATGTCATTTGGCCTGTGTATGCTTGCTGTCTTCTCTCATAGTCTCATGCCACTGCCATGAGACTGCTGTTCAACTGTCAGAAGGCCCATCATGTTTCCAAGTCCATCTTGAAGGCATGTCCTGTCTCTGGCATGTATCCACAGTGTTCCAGAGTTGTTGTGAGACTTCATGAGGTACTATCAGCAAATCAGCAAAATGCTATTTCTACTATTTTAATACTATTCTGCACTATTTACAACTTTTTCACACTTTTCACACTTGTTGCGCTATTTATTGAAGTTGTGAAAGTAAACACTGCTGCTGTAGTCATATAGTCAAAATAGTCCAAAAAAAAAGTCCCTAAGTAGTCAAGATGTGATTAAAAGAAGTATTTTGTCAAGGCTGCCACTGTGTGCTGCAGGTACCACATGCCAACATGAATGCCCCAGAAAATGAGTGATAGAACAAAATAAACAACAAAAGTCATTACTGTGTCCACAGAGGGGACATGGAAGGACAGGAAGGGTGGAGTATCCATTTCTAACATTTGTTGTAGAAAAGGGCTGTAGGCAGCCTCAGTAGTGACTCAACTACTATAATATTCAATGTACCTGTAGGCAGCTACAAGGTATGAGTAAGTAGTCTAATATGGATAATATATGGACTTACCCTCAGTAGTGACTCAACTACTGAGGGAACAGTATGAAAAACATACTACTAAGTGCGCTCTAAGCACTTATTTAAGCATAACAAACTCACACCAAAAGGTAATATCACACAGGGGTGATTCAAACTCCAACATTTGTGACCCAACATCTGTTGGCACATAGCATCTATGAATAAATAATGTTTAAAACATGCAGATAGATGGAAAAACATACCACTGGGGGTCCCTCCAATTGCAGTGTGAGTATTACCAGTTCCATCACAACAGTTCATGGCTCTGTGCCCTTCACTGTTAGTTTCACTGCAGTCTATTACTTGTTTATCTCTGAAAAACATGTTGATGAAAAATACATACCATTCATCCAGTTGTAGAGTGTTGTTTTAACTGTATTCTGTAAATTCAGTTGGCAGAGGGGCAGGAAATGCACAGCAATACATTAGGTGAGTTGGACTTCATGCACCATAACTGGCAGCTAGGATGCAATTTCAAATGCATGATGGTCAGCAAATTTATTCACACAGTAAAACTGAAACTTGTCATATGATTCATTAGGCTTGATGCTCACTGGGTCAATACCATGCTGAGACACTGTAGAGATCACTAAGAAATGGCAAAGGAAATGGGCTCTGAAGGCTAGTTTGACCTTAGGGACCCTGCTGTAGAGAGGAACTAGTAGAGAAAATGAAATGAAATGAAACTGGAACATTCAGCTGTAAAACCCAACAATAACTGCTCAATCCCCCACCACTCTAGGACTTCCCTAGAGCTGTCCTGACCTCACTCTCAAGGGCAGAAAACAGAAAAGACTGCAACAGACTTGTCACACCAGTCTGTGCTCTCCAGCCTCTATAGTGGTGATTGTTTTGTAACTAGTACAAACTTGAGTCCAAGTCCAACCATGCTTACTAATCAGCCACTCGCCCTGCCCTAAGTCCCAGCTCCAAGTACAAAACAGGGATCAAGCCCCTTAGAAAAATCAAATAAAACCCTCAACCACTCTCTTACCACCCAACATCCTACTAGGGAGTTCCCTCTCCCTACAATGCATATACAGGGATGAGTTGAGCTGCACAATAGATGGTATTGATGTGGATGATAGCAATGTCTTGGGCATTGCACATATGAATGACCCACATCCCTGTATTATTTGGGCCATCATGATCAAACCAGTGTATGATCACACAAGGATACTCTGTCCCCAGGTGCTTGAATGAAAAGAAACACAGGACACAAGCAACATCCAGCCCAAGCATGCCTTTCATGTGAGGGTTAGTTACAACAAAAACACAGTCATAACAGGGACCTTCATTCCTCCATGTAGGGAAACAATGTATATGTTTGTGGCACATGCCATGGAGGCCACTCACATCACTGGGTGCATAGAACATTGAAGATGCAGAGTTATAGACATGGACAGATCCATCATAAAAAGGACATTCATCCAATGGAGCATCTTCTGGATCATGATCATCATGTTGAAGCTGTGATTGAAGAAAACACTGCAAGATATCATGGAACTGGGGTATGTTAAGTTCAATTGCTAAGTCCCTCCTCATATTCCTTGCATGCATATGTTCTGTGATTTATTGATTAGAGTTCATACACATAAAACTATGAATAAAGGCATATGGTAGGTCCAGGCCAATGATACATGGGCCTCAACTGACATTGGAGAGTTGTCTGTATCACCTGGGTCTTCTTCAAAACTTGCTGCAAATTCCTCACCATTGCCTTCACAGTCTTGTTTGTTTAATGCATTGCAGTCAGTCTCATTTGGATGTTGTTCTAAAATGCATTCAGAATTGAAAATAGCATTGAAGATAATGACTGAAAATACTGGCCAGACCAGGGATCGAACCTGGGTCCTCCCACTAGTACTGGGGTGCCTTACCACTAGGCTACCTGACCAATCCTACCCTGTCTAGAGTGTGGATTCTCATCCCAACAGAAGAATGCTCACACCAAGGATCCCAAGCACATTCAACAGGCAGTTCCCTCCCAACATCCCATGTTTTTCAAAGTCTGCTCATGCTGCAGCAAATTTATCAAGCCTCTCATTCATCCTAAGTATCTGCCTGAGAGCCTGATAGCAATTAATATGCTGATAAGGCTGCTTAACTGCTTTGATATGTTTTGATTCAGTAATTGATGAACAGAGCCCATTTGGTGTGCCAAACTGGTGTATAAGATAGGGATAATGCTTCATGGCATGTTGTCAGGGTAACAAAAATGTATGGACTACTCCAGCATTGTGGAAGATTCCATGATGCCAGTGGAAGCTTGCAAGTGTGTCCTCGATTGCAATAAGTGTTGGTTCAGTGATAACATTTCTATGGACAAGGTAGCAAAACTTGAGAAAGGAAGAAAATGTGAGGATGATTTCCTCTGGGACATAGCCTTCAATGGTTTCAATATATACCTATGAGAGACCAGTCAATTGTAATGCATCATTCAAAAAAGATGATAAACAAACCTTCATAAGGTCTTTGGACTCATTGCCAGTTGCAACAACTGATTTAACTGATTTGACTGATTTGACTGATGTAGACTTGCAGCAGACAAATTTTCTGACAGCAGGTAATCAGTTCATTAGATAGTTAGTCAGTGGGTCAATTCAGTTCTATCAATGAAGGTAGAAAGCTGGTCAGTCAGTCAGTCAGTTAAATCAGTTCTATCACTGCAATTAGTAAGCGAGTCATTCAGTGGGTGAATCAAACAAGTGCTGTCAGTCAGATCAGCCTGTCTACTTGTCAGTCAATCCAGTTCTATCAGTTAAGCCAGAAGATCAGTCAGTCAGTTAGTTAGCAATTAGTAAATTGTCAGCACTGTCAGAATATAAGTGATTCATTAAGAAAGCATGTATGAACTGTTAAACTATAAGTTATTCAGTACAACAGCTATTTCAGAGCTATCAGACTATAAGTCATTCAGTACAATGCTTGTCAGTGCGATCAGACCATAAGCTGCTCAGTATGGCATCTTTCCAGCGCTGCCAGACCATAAGCTATTCAGTATAATGCTTTTCAGAGTGATCACACAATAAGTTTTTCAGTACACCAGCATATCAGAATTGTCAGACTATAAGTTATTCAGTATATGAGCACTCCAGAACTATCAGAGTGGTCATACTATAAGTTATTCAGTAGAACAGCTATTTCAGAACTGTCAGACTATAAGATACTCAGTACAATGCTTGTCAGAGTGATCAGTCCATAAGCTACTCAGTACAATGCTTGTCAGGGTGATCATACCATAAGCTACTCAGTACAGCAGCTATTTTAGAACTGTCAGATCATAAGCTACTCAGTACACCAGGATGCCAGAACTATTGGACTATAAGTTGTTCAGTACAATGCTTGTCAGAGTGATCATACCATAAGCTACTCAGTACAGCAGCTATTTCAGAACTGTCAGACTATAAGCTACTCAGTACACCAGGATGCCAGAACTATTGGATGATAAGTTGTTCAGTACAATGCTTGTCAGGGTGATCATACCATGGTAAGCTACTCAGTACAGCAGCCTTCCAGAACTGTCAGACCATAAGTTATTCAGTACAATGCTTACCACCCACTTTTCTGGCATCACAATCTGCATATCTGAGAATCCCCTTGAGTCCAAAACATCATTTTGAGAGTACCTTCAAGACTTCTGAGCCTTTACTGAGTCTCCAGCCTGAGAGCCCCCCATCAGGAAAAACTGACAATGCAATATTTGTTATAGACTGAAATAGTGCATCACTATTATATAACTATATGTCATGATGTCATAGTGAAAGTTGTAGGGATGGATCACAGGATCATGGGAATATGCTTACCTCATTGATATGCCCAAAAGTGGGTGAGAAAGTTGCAAAATACAAAAATAAATTTCAAAGATGTCATAATGAAAGTTGTAGTACCTGACAAGAGGACCATGGAGGTATGCTTACTTCATCTATCTGTGCAAAAATGGTAGAGTTACAGACAAAATACAATTAGTGTTGTGTAGTCTCCATTTTTATTACCAAAAGTGTAGTGTAGTGTCCTGACAGCACAACATTTGTCATATACTGAAATAGTGTGCAATTATTGCATATGTATTGAACCATAGCAACATTATAACTATATGTCACTAGTTGCTCTAAATGTTTTTCCATGTGCAATAAATAGTTACAGCTCATAAGGTTCCTTTTATTTCAATGTGGTGTACATTTTTAATACCAAAAGTGTAGGGTAGTGTATGAAGTGAGTAGTGTTGTGTAGATTAGTATATGCTGACTACTGGAATGTGTGGGAAATTATTAGTAAGGTAAGACTCATATTTAGACTTGAAGTGCTACTGGTCACATGACCATGGGAAGTTGAAATTTTCATGTGTGCATGCACACTCAATGCATCTCCTTTGTCCTGCCTCCCACCTCTTCCCAATGCTGTCCTTCCATCAGATGGATCTGTGTTCCAACAGCAAGCCTGTAAGACAGATCCCTGGTGAGTCATCCTCCTACCACTGACACTCCCCCACCTGGAGCCACCAATGGCCTAGCCAGAACAGCAACATCTGCAATGACTGCTGGGTAAGCCTCCCTGGCCCTCCCTCTCTCACCCCTTCTCCCATCTAGCTCTTCTAGCACCAATAACCACCACCTCAACCCTCCTTCTAGGTAATTCCCCCCCTCCCCTCCCCCAGTCTAGATGCTGATGCTCATTCCCCATCCCCCCCCCTCCCCCATCCATCTCCCCCTCTCAACCATCCACCTCAGATGTAGATTTATTAGTACCAAGTAGAATAATGTGTGTGTATTGTAGATGTTGTGCTAAATGAATTTGTTGTTTCCTTCATAAAAAGTGTGAACTAAAAGAAGCAAAAAAAGCAAAAAGGGAAAAGTAGGCCAGGCTTCATGGGATGACAACATCATGGCTGTATTTCACTATTTATCATCCATTTTATCTAGTATGTGTCTATATGTCACTATATTTAAGGGGGGATGGTTGAGGTGCCATAAATCCTATAGTTGTCTCTATAGCATGTATAGTAATAAATAGTGGAACATAGCAATGTATAGTGGTAAAGAGGGAAAAATGGCACTGTTGGTTTTTCCTAATTCCTTGTGTTCTTTTGAGTTCTCCAAGTTCCCTTCATGATAGAAAATCCACTGAGCACACTACAAGTCTACCACTGCATTTACAAGAATCCCCTTCCAAACCCAGAGTCAAGAATAGCCACCCTTCAAGCCCTAACCTTTGCCAATCTTCCTAGTTCTACAGAAAAATCCCCTTCACAATTCTAGTGGTGGAATTTCATTGTCAGCCTACCCAGCCCTTGGGGAATTCTCCCCTCACATCCCAGGTATCCACCATGTCCACTCCCTGTCTCCTTCCAACCCAGCACCCCTTGGGATGAGCCTAGGAACTATCCTATAGCTTTTCCTACTTTCCCTCCATGCTCTCACAAGCCTGAGAAGAGTTGCCCATACCCATGCTGCATGACAAGATGTGGCATCCTGGGTGGCTGCCCTGATGGATTCAATCATGGTGTGTTCATCAGTATTGCAAGGTGGAGGAACAGGTATTGATGGAACATTGGCTACTTTCTCTGTGAGTCTGTGGAACAGAGCATCACCTCACTACCTTCCACTAGTAGGCTTCAGTGTCATGCACATCATGCATGATCTGTGAACTGGCTTGTGCATTTTGCATCATTGAGATACTTGTGCTGCTCATGCAGGGTGTCAACAAGTTGAGCATCCTCCAGCCCTGGCATTCCATGCTTGGGTGTCAGCAGTACTGGAACATAGCAAGCAATTTTCAATGTTCATGTGGTGGCATCAGCAAAACAATCCCCTTTCAATACTACTAGAGGTCTGTACAGAGTTGTGCAGGGGCCCAGTAGTGGAGTTATACAGACCTGCATATTATTACTTATGATTTCAAATCATTCTGTGGTGCAAAAGATTATCTCTACTAGGTAACACAATTAAAAACAAAGTTGATAAGCATGGTAGCCAGAAAATCTGTTGACATAAAAAGCAGAAAAAGCAGTAAGTGAATCAGTATGTGTAAAGTTCCTTGGAAGAGGCTCAGGTCCATAAATTCCAATGAGATGAGCTGGTCTGAGAATGTTATCTAAGGTAATGACACTGACCACACAGTCTCCATTGTCATCAAATGATGGTTTTACCATCCACATTCCTGTGTTTTGGCATGGTTTATCCCCAATGGTCTGAAACCATCTGACTAGTGCACAGGAATATGTCATGTTTCTGTATGAAAATGAAAATAGAAGAATAACTTGAGCTACAAGCAATCCTTGAAAACCTGGCAAAGAGGGATCTTTTTCAACAAAAACACAATCATATCTTGGGGGTCCACCTCTCCAAGATGGGGTTGCATGAATTCTTTGAGATTGCATTCCCCCAACTCCAGAAAGATCACTAGGAGCATGAAAGGTGGCAATTGCAGAATCAAAAGTATATCCCCTCTCCAATATTAGAGGATATGAGAAAGATGCACCCAATACTGCACCAGGATGTTGTTGTTGATAAACAAATGCTGCCACCAAGTTGGGAAACTCATCATGATTAACATCTTGACCCATGTCAGAAAATTCCCTGAGATGTCAAGGAGCTAAGAAACAGTACTTATAACAGAAATCATACTATATGTGTATAAATAACTTACATGGAACCCCTGCCAATTGCACAGTTGCTTCAACTCTAGCACCTTGGATATCCTTTACTTCTTCTATGTTTTCATCATTACATGCATTTGGCTCATTCCATTCAATAGGAAGTATTTGTGGGGAAATGCCTTGAGGAACCAATGGCTTAGACAAATAACCTATTGAATTGACTTAGAAAACACCAAAGGTGCATAGTATATTAAAAATCCACTTTCCTTTTGCAACCATACATGCCCTAAAGTTTCCCAAATTATCCAAATGTTGATTTACCACCAACATCTGATATAATGCCTCATATTGATTGGTTCTTCTCCATGGATCCTTGACTGCTTGGATATGCTTGGACTCTGTGATGGATGAACAGAGCCCATTTGGAGCACCAAAAGATTGGATCATATCATGATAATGCTGCAAAGCATGAATGCGAGGCATGGATATTCTTTTTGCATGAACTCCACTTTCTTCAAAAATTGTTCTGTGTTTGAAAGCATGAGAGAGCATTTTTCATTGCTGCCAAATCTCCCTCATCCAAGCTTGATTGATGAACAATATAGCAAAAGTCCATGAATGCTGAAATTGCTTGAACCATTTTATCAGGCAAGTAGTCAGCAACTGCTGGAAGATAGACCTTGATGCAATCAGTACAGTAATATGTGAACTTGTAAAATAATACTCACTTTCATCAAAGCCTTGGAGTCATCTCCAGTCCATTGTTTAAATCCACATCCTTGGAGAAATCTTCTTAAACCAGGAAAGGATGGAACTGCAGCAATACTGATAGAGAGTGAATGTGGTAATTGATAATGATAGGAAATCCAAAGTTCATATCAGCGATCAATGTCTGCTAATATAGCATCTGGATCAGGGAAGTGTCCTTTAATATAAGCCTCTACCCAAGCCACAAGATGATCTTTGAAAGTTCCTTTAATAACTTGATGAAGAATATCAGGAGAAAGCAATTCATGGATATTTGCCCTAGAAAGGTAGGCTGTAAAAGGCTAAAACAATTCATCAGATATTATATGAAAGTCCATAGTACTTTGGACTCACCAAAATGTCATCCACAATTCCATACTGTTTCCAAAGTACTTGATGTGTAAATTTGCTCATTAGCAATTTGGTGTAGTCATGATTACACAATATAGCATTATCATCACCATCTCAGCTTGAGCAATGAGCTGTGCATCTAACAAAAAATTAATAGAAATTAGATGCAAGACTTTGAATATACATGAGAGCATACTTGGGACACCACCCTTGTACAATACAAGCAAGAAGAACTTGTTCTGGATAGTCAGCAATGTATGGACCAATGCCATATATTGCACATTGGTAATGACCATCAGCACATAGTATCACTTTGGGTGTTGAGATAATAGGCTTTATTGTCTCAAGTGCAGCTCCAAGTGAGGTTTGGAATAGATGCTGACAGAAGTTTCAGAAATCTGGATCTGCCTCAAATTCCTTATCAGCTGATATCAACACGCCCATCAATGATTATCTCACAAGTGTAAAATTTGAACTGCCACCTACTTTTGGGAACTGATAAAAATCCCAACAAACTCACAGCCTGTCCATGTCCACAGTGAGCAGAATTATGAACATTGCCAGTAGTTATGTAGAGTGGCCAATATTCATTGTTTCCAGTTGCAACAGATACAACTGTCTTGTCACTTCCAAGGATAATTGGAACAAACATTGCTCCATGATTTTCCTCTTTTTTAGCAAGTTCATTCTTAAATATTGAATATTAAAATATAATCTCATCATCAATAATAAGTTGGGATAAGGAGCTTACACATTGATTCCAAGCCCAATTTCCAGTCATAAAATTAGACCATGCCCTTTGGTGATTTTCTCCAAAAACCAACTGAGGAGAGTAGTCAATAAACTCCTTGAGACCAGGATTGGAAAGTTGTTGCTCCACTAGCTTCCCAGCATCATGAAGACATATTTGGTATGTAGATTGCTTCCATGGAGCTGCATTAGGATTGTTAGCCTCTACATGATGCATCTCCAAGCAATCCCAGCTATTTTCCTGACTGATATCATCAATTGTTTGATAGAGGTGGCTATGACTGTTGAATGGTGGTTTTCCCTTCTCATCCAGTGCAGCCCATATATGCATTAAGTCATTGATATTGCCTCCTGACATTTGCTCCCTGCAAAAGAGGAAGTCAGCCAGCTCAAAATGCCCTTGGCTAGTGAATGGGTGCCAAGGTTGGGCATCTTGTGGATTAACTGGTTGTGGCAGTGGTGGTGGTGGAGTTTTGGGAGGGAGGTAGTTACCATCCACATCACATGGAGTTCCTAGTTATATAATAGTTGCAATTAGTACTACTCAATCACAAGTTAACACTGACAATAGTAGATTTTCTCCTACCATCTAAAACAGGATGTGGTGTATAATAAGCACCTATGGGAGGCTGGAGTTCATCATCATGATAAGGTGGGAGCTGTTGGTGAGGTCTATGCCTGGATCTACCATGGACAGACTTGTTAAGATGTTGAGTGTTCTCAGTTCAAAATTTTAAAAGAGTCTATCAGGTATCACCTTGTAATGTTGTGTATATCCAGCTTGGGATTGAAAGCCTTTTTGACATGCAGGTAAAATTGCATTTGCACAATAATATATTCTGGGCTTGAAGGTTGAAGACATTTGGTACTTTAGACTATATATAATGATCATTCAGGTTGTCAGTTCAGAGTCAAAAGCATTCCATGGTACTTGAATACTAAATTACATGTCAAAAGAGGTGTTATAGACACAGCAAGGGTGACAAAGCAAAGTGACTTTGAGTTGCACAAATGAAGATGATGTAACTTGGTGTTGTACATACATTGGACTTTGTTTGTCTTGTACTAAGTTCTGGCTGTTTGCAGCCACTTCAGTCATGACTGGTCACTTGGGCATGAGCCATGGTTGCAACTCATGCAGCAAATAAAACTGCTCACCTGGGTCTCCTTGACTTGAGCCCAGCACAACAATGAAGCCAATGAAATGGGTCAAAGAAGAAGCTAACGCAAACAGAACAAGATGCCATCATTAACGAAGTGGCCAAATTTGAGCAGAGAATGCGGACTCAAGAACAAGTCAATTGTGCCAATGCACAGAGGCCACCCAGCACTGACATTCAAAAGCTTGCTCCCCCCACAAAGATGTCAATCACAAACCAGAGTGGAACTATGGACAGTGCATACCTTGTTTGTGATGAAACAGCACTGATAGAGGTACTTTGTTGCAGCCAAAGATGGGGGTAACAACACTTGGAACTTGGCTGACCACAAGAACGAGATGGCTGTTGATGCAGACAGGCAGTATACTAGATCGTGAGTGGAGACAGCAAGAAAAACAAGAAATGACACTGATAGTCAATACAAGGAGACACAAGAGTCTAGAATTGTGGAGCACAATGAGATGAGACTTGGGGGCACAAGGATGACAAGAGCCAAGGGACATGGTAACAGTGAAAACAGTCAGTGTTTACTTTCCATCATGAGACTTGAGGTGTCCACTCACCTTCTGATCACATAGATCATTCAAATGAAAGGCAGAATATGAGTCAAGGTGAGTACAATGCATAAGAAAAGAGAGATGATAGGTGCTCATGCAGAGCAAATGAAGGGCCAAGCCTAGCGAGATCAGGTAGCAAGTTGTTAGTATTGGACTATCCAGGTGACAAAAGCAAGACTGACAAGAGTGATGGATATGAGTCTGGGGATGCTGGAAAGAATTGGGTGAGTAGAGGGAGGCAAGGGAGTGTAGACCATAGGTGCAATGTGGATGATCACAGCAAGAAGCACAAGCATGATGGAAAAGGAAACTCCCAGTGGTGCATTTTCTTGTTCATGGTCAGACTGTGTCACTCATACCTCTCCAATAGATCTCATCCATACTCCATTTCTTTTTTACAGCCCACCTTGTAAACAGTCAAAAAACTCCACCACCACTGAACATTCACTGACTGCACCCTGAATTTCAGGTTTGTTGACAGGTTGGAAGGCTCAGAAGCCTCGCAGCCATTCTGCTGTGTGACCTGATTCAAGTGTGGTGAATGACAACCAAGGTCTGTACTCACTATTTTTTTTCTTATCTACTTCAATTTACTCAGTTTCTATATTGTGTTAGCACCCTCACCTTTGAAGTCACAGCCTGTTCAATCATGCAGTAAGTATTTATATTCCTCATGTATTTGCTGGTGATATGTACTCATGCTTAAAGATTTTAACTATGAACCATATGGTGGGCTAGAGGATGATGATGAAGATGATTTGGAAGGAGAAAATCAAGGTGAAGATCCAGTGAATGTCAACAAGCCCCAAGTCATGTCATATGATCCAGATGCTGCTGACACCTTCACATCTCCATTCTGTATTCGACAAGTTGGTCAGAACATGTTACCACCCCATGAGGATAATGATGGCAACAATCACAAGGATGGTGAAAGTACCAGAGATGTTGAACAGGACAATGGTCATGATACTTACAATCACGATGTCAACAGCACCAAGAGCAATATCCAGGACCCCCCAATGCACATACCCATCACCACAAGAAGCCATCTGAAGGCAACAGGATTCAAGATAGCCAATGGAGGAGTACCAAAGGTGTGTAACTTACAAGCACTGGCATTGTCACTGACAGTCTACTTTCAGCCCCCAATCATCACATCGTTTTGTGTGCTAACGATTAAATCAACCCAACTGGCACCTCAATCACAGCATGCATTACAAACTCATGGCAGAAGAGTGCATGCAAACACACAGCCAGTGTCTGAATGTGCTGGTGGCTCACATGATGTTGCTGTTACGATTCACACCTTGCTGTGAGACTTTCTTTCTCCTCTTGACTGTTTGGTGTTGTTGGCTTTGTTCTATGTGTTTCTTTCTTGTTCCTTTGACTTGTGCTTTGGCTCGGCCAATAGCAGAACCTTCTCTCTACACATGTTCAACACATGTAGGACTCTGGCCAATGGCCTTTGTCTCTCTGGTTACATGAGGTCACCTTGAGGCCTCTTCCTCTGTACTATATATAGTCATCTCTAGTCTAGAATAGACCCTCAGACTAGAGCTGCCCAATCTATTGGCTAGTTCCTCAGAACTTCAAACTCGAGCTCCCAAGCTCTCTATCAGAACTATGATAAATCCTTCAGATAGAAGGTTACAACTGTCATGTTGTAGAATGATTACTTGGGCTCGACCTACGTTACAGACCTCAGTCTTAGCATAACAGTTGCCCCTGTGGACACAGATGGTGCTGAGGACAGCAAGGAAGAAGGCGACAATGTTCATGTAAGTAAATGTCATCAGCAAAAGTACAAGAATGAAGATCTCCCCAGTTACCCTGCAACTGCATCAAAATGGTGAGATGCCTTCCTGCCACAATGGTATGTATATGTTGCATTGCTAGATAATGTTTGGAGGCTTGTCCACTCTGAGCATGTACAAACATCACAGAAGCTATAGGATCACTTCTTCGACATCCCACACACTGTCAATATCCATAATGAGCCCATTTTTACCTTAGTAAGTCTTTCACCAACTGCAGATGTGCTAAATACAATAACATGATGAAGCTCAAACAGCATAGCTATGATTGGCGAGGAGATCTTGCAGACCGAGCAGGCAAGGCAGTGGAAGCCTTCTTCAACAAGTATCAAGAGCTCACTACATCCGAGTCACGTGCACAATACATTGCATGGGCATGTCCTGAACCCACAGCAGTAGTCAACTCACAAGGTTGGAAGGTTCTTTTCCCTCTGGAGCTCCTTCCATACATGTGGCAGATGGTCAATGATACTGACCCCAAGAATATTGTACATCCTCAGTTCAGAACATTTCTTGGACTGATCACCTTGAAGGTGACAAGTGGTCTATTCTTGCATGAATGTATTCTTGATACATTTGCCCACTTCCTCGAGACAACCCATACTGTATCCAATCAAATCAAGAGTTGGAAAAGGCCAGTTGGTGCCCTTGCCCTTGCAACCATTGCTGTAAGTACATTACCTATGGTGGTGTCACCACACCTTAAATATTTGTAGGTCGAGAGAATGTTTAGGCAATGGAAAACTGCATACTATGAGGTCCCACCCCAGAAGGCCCTTCACAAGTTCTCTTATACAATTTGGGGCTTTGCTTCTAATGAAGTGATGACAGCCATTGAGAAGGTGACAGAGAAGAAGTGGAAGAAAATCTTCAATGGTGCTGAGGATTATATTGGTGCTCACAAACCACTTGCTACAGTTGAGGTCACATGTTCACAAATGGGTTTTGTGTCTGGGAGGGCTACTTGTTTTGAACAAGATTCAGAGTAGAGGGGATAGTATTCAATTTAAAGCCTGTCTTACATATATACTGAATTTTGCATGGTGAAAATTGTTCTGAAGTCTAACATTCTAAAACTGAAAACATAAGACGCTGATTATCTGAGGATTCTGACTAGTACTCTTAATCTAAGAGCTTTGAACACCTGAAGTACTGAATGACTGACAGTCTGACACACCTGAAAATCTGGTATACTAAATAACTCATCCCTGACAGTTCTGAAAACCTGGGTATATTGAGTAACTTATAGTCTGATTGCAGATAGTTCTGAAAGCCATGGGTACACTGAGTGCCTCGTAGTCTGCTGTTCTGACAAACTGGATATACTGGATAACTCACAGTCTAAAGTTTCACAAAGTCTGGTGTACCTGAATGACTTATTGCCTGACAGTTCTGAAAGCCTATTGTACTTAATGAGTCCATAGGCTGAAGTTCTGAAAGCCTAGATATATGAATAACTCGCAGTCTAACAGTTTCAAAAAGTCTGGTGTACTGAGTGACTTACTGCCTGTCAGCTCTGAAAATCCAGTGCACTTAATGAGTCATAGTCTGACAGCTCTGACTACCTGATGTACTGACTAACTTGGAGTCTAAGAGTGCTGATAACCTGATGTACTTAATGGCTTACACAGTGGCAGCTTCAATGTTTTCACATGCTCTAAAGAGTATTCAAAAGCAAAAATGACATGTTTTATTATGGTTCAAATTACCATGCTCTCACAAGATTTTATTCTGAGAACATTTAGAATTTTTATTACCAGTCTATATTGGGAGAAACATTATATATCCACACACAGACAATTGAAAATTATATATTGTGTGAATGTCATAAGGTTATTGACAATAATATCTGCCCAATACTCTTTAGAGTGTGAGAAAATATTGAAGCAGCCAATGATGAGCAAGGGTTCAATATTTTCTCATGCTCTAAAGCATATTGGGCAGATATTATTGTCAATAACCTTATGACATTCATGCAATATATAATTTTCAATTGTCTTTGGATCAATATCTAATGTTTCTCCCAATATAGACTGGTAATAAAAATTATAAATCTTCTCAGAATAAAATCTTGTGAGAGCCCATTAATTTGAATCATAATAAAACATTGCATTTTCACTTTTGAATACTCTTTAGAGTGTGTGAAAACATTGAAACTGCCACTGTGTTATTGTCTGACAGCTGCAGAACATCCTGGAGCACATCAGGAAAAACCGACAATGCCATTATTCACTCTTTTTCACTATATGTTGCTATATTCCACTATTTATCACTAAAGATGCTATAGGGACAACTATGGCATCTATGGCACCCCAACCATCCCCCCTTAAATATAGTGATATATGTACAGACACATATAGACACATATAGAAAAAAAAGATGATAAATAGCAAAATAAAGCCACAATGTTGTCAACCCAAGCTTGCCATACTTTGCCATTTTTGCTTTTTTTGCTTCTTTTAGTTCACACTTTTTATGAAGGAGACAACAAATTCATTTAGCACAATATCTACAATATATACACATAATTCTACTTGGTAATAAATCAAAATATGAGATGGATGGTAAGAGGGGGGGATGGATGGGGGAAGGGGAGGGGGGAGGGGGAGGGGGAATGGGCATCAGCATCTGGACTGGAGAAGGGGAGGGGGGAATTACCTTGAAGGAGGGTTGGTGTGGTGGTGGTTGGCACTAGAGGAGCTAGATGGGAGGAGGGATGAGAGAGGGAGGGCCAGGGAGGGGGGGGCTTACCCACCAGTCATTGCAGATGTTGCTGTTCTGGGTGGGCTGTTGCTGGCTCTAGGTGGGGGAGTGTCAGTGGGAGAAGGATCACTCATCAGGGATCTTACCTTGTCATTGGAACAGAGCCTTATCCAGTGGAGGGACAGCAGTGCAGAGAGGTGGGAGGTGGGGCAAAGGAAATGTGGTTGAGTGTGTGTGCAAGCATGGGTGAAAATTTCAACTTCTCACAGTCACATGACCAGTGGCCACTGCAACACTTCAACAAGTCTAAGTGCGAGTCTTAGCTTACCAATCATTTCCCACACATTTCCTAGTCACTATATACTAATCTACACAACACTACACTTAATACACTACACTTTTTTGGTAATATGAGTGTAGACTACATAACACTACAATTTCCTAGTAAAAGCAATGAAATAAAAGAAATCTTATGTTCTGTAACTATTCATTGCACATGGGAAAACATTTAGAGCAACTGGCAACATATAGTTATAATGTTGTTATAGTTCACCACATACACAATAATTGCACATTATTTCAGTATATGACAAATATTGTGCTGTCAGGACACTACACTACACTTATCTAATCAAACACAACCAAACAAATCAAAAAAGCACACACTACACTTTTGGTAATAAAAATGGACACTACAGAACACTAATTGTATTTTGTCTATATCTCTACCATTTTTGCACAGATAGATGACATAAGCATACCTCCATGGTCCTCTTGTCAGGTACTACAACTTTCATTATGACATCTTTGAAAATTATTTTTTTGAGACATCAATTTATTTCTGTATTTTGCCATTTTCTCACCCATTTTTGGGCATATTAATGATGTAAGCATATTCCCATGATCCTGTGACCCAGCCCTACAACTTTCATTATGACATCATGATCTATAGTTAAAATAGTGCTATAGTTCACTATATATCAAATAGTGATGCACTATTCCAGTCTATAACAAATATTGCACTGTCAGTTTTTCCTGATGCACTGAATCACTCATAGTCTGACAGTTCTGACTACCTGGTGTACTGACTAACTTGGAGTCTCAGAGTACTGAGTATCTACCAGATTTCTGTCAGAACATATCTGGGCTGATGTTCTGACAGTGTTTGGCTGACTTCTGGTACTGCTTTGACTTATTTGACTGCTGCAAGTCCCATCAGTCACTGTAAGTGTCACCAGAAAAAATGCAGGTTTCCTGATGCACACACCACTATAGTTCCATCAATGCCATACTTGTCCCAGAGTGTCCAAAGGTCTAACTCTTCAATGATCAGTTCTGTATGTTCATGACAATGCCATAGTGCATCTTGATCAAGGTCTGTCCAATGTGCAAGACATTTCAGGCACCAACCATGCATGATGCACAACAAGAGGACCTGCTCTTCATAGTCAGCTATGTAAGCTGTGAATGAATAGATGATGTGGCAGTAGTACTGGTCACTGAATAGTACTGTTTCTGGAACTGTCACTGCAGCATGGAGTGAGCAGAGAATGCATGCCAGCAATGAACGAAAAAGCTGTTTCTTAAATTTATGGAATGCTGGTGTATTGATGTTCTCCCTACATACTATCAGCCTATCAGCAATAACACAGAGTAATAGAACTTAAAGCACTTACTTTTCATCATTGCAAGAAATCCAATGAGCACTACTGCATCACAGTGTGCATGATGAGTGGTGTTGCACACATTTCCAATAGAAAGATAGAGTGGGTAGTAATCCATTTGCCTGGTTGCAACAGAAACAGTGGTCTTATCACTGCCAAGGATAATGGGAACCAATGTTGCTCTGGCTGTCAATAGGTTAATGCTGATAATCTTGTCCTGGGAGTATGGGGTAAGTAGGACCTACATCAAAAAACCCAGTACACACCACTTCTTCCCAAGCCCAGTCACCTGACATAAAATCCTCCCAATGCCTCTCCTCATTTGTGACATTGAACTCCTGGTATGGTATGAAGTCCATTTCATCCTTGATGTTGGTGCATCTGAGGGGGTTGTGGATAACTTGATGCAGGTCTTGATACCATATATCATAAACATCAAACATCCAAGGAGCATCAGGTTCATCCTGACCATCCTGACCACCCAGTCCAGCCAGTTTGATCAGCTCATCTTGTTCATCCATGTTCTGTCCATCCTTGCACTTGCACTTGTAAGTGATTTTGAAGTTTTCCCACTTGACTGCACCAACAGACATGCTGTCAATCACATGATAGAGATCTGTGTGGTTGGAAAATAGTGGATTGCCACCTAATTCAATCAAGGATGTGGCCCAGATTTTGAGCAATGTGTCAATTTGGCTGGCTGGCATTTCCACATGCTTGAAGAGGAATTTGGCAAGTTCAAACTCTAGCCAGTTGCAGTATGGGGACCAGTCATCTGGCAAAACCTGCATACAGGATGGTGGCAGAGCACCATCTGGTAGAAAACAACCCTGGGAATCACATTTTTGTGCTATGATAAAATGTATGAGTGGAGGTACATGGAATCATGTGTACATAGGCTTACTGTTAAGACCCCCATGATAATTGTGATAAATCTTGTGGCCAGGGCCAACAAACTCTGCAATCATTCCATCAAGTTCCTGGTCTGATGTTGTGCCATGGTTGAAGTCATGTGAATGGTCATCTTGAAGACCATCATCTGCACCATGGTCAGCTGCTGGAGGTATAGCATTTGAACCTTGGTCCTGTTCAGAATAACTGGGAGACCCTTGGGAATGGTTGAGGTGCAAATGGTTGCACCTGTGCTGAGCAAGTCCCAACTGGTTTTTGAACCAACAGTTGCAGCCTGGCATGTCACAAGGGAGGCATAGAGCACTAAAATTTGTCTGTCGAGGATTTTGAGCACCACTTCTGCATGGTGGCATTCTGATAGCAAATGAACATGCTTGAGGACCCTGCATAATTGGTAAACAGTCAGAAACTTAGGCAGAACTTTGTCCATTTGTTTGCGAGAAAAATTGTCTTGCATAAAATTGACAGGTTCAAACTCACCCTGCATTGTCTTCATCTCCCATCTCATGTGAAGTATCATGTCTGCTCCTTCTAACACCAATTGGCCATGATGAAAGAATGCCAACTTGCATCCAGGTAGGATCATTCTTGAATTGCAGACCAAACAGCATATGTCAGCCTAGAAGAAGGTGGATGACCTGCATGCACAGGGTATCATTGATGCTCAGGCAGCCACTGTACAGCAGGCTCACACCTGAGTCAGTGAGATGGAGACTGCCATGGAAGTTGGACAGCTTACTGAAGATGCTGCTAAAGCTAGGCCAGTCAGACCCAGACAGGCACCTGTCAGTAGAGGAAGATCTACAAATATATCTGTCCAACCTTGTGTTGAAGGTAAAGTTACCTATGTTGTGAGCCCACAGACACAGACAATATGATGGTAGATATTAGCCAAGGAACCAGTCCTCCCATTGCAATGGAGGCCAGACAGGCAATCCAAGATGCTACTAAAGGGAAGTCAGTTAAACCAAGATGAGTGCCCATCAGCCTTCAAGGGAAACATGGGGATACAGCTATCCAACTTCATGTTGAAGGTGAGGATAATTCGATACCTTGTTCAATCACAGACACTGATAACACTATTCAGACTTTGCTGATATGGACCTGGACCCTATGGAAGTTGACACTCACTGAGCAACTGGTGCTGCTGTTGTGGACTATTTGAGCAAGCCATGGGGTGGGAGAGTAGCCTGCCCATTGAGAAGGGAAGGTGCAGTCGCTGACCTTAACATGTTGGCAGCTGTGGCAGAGACATGCAGAACCAATGAAATCCCCCAGCCTATGTCAGTTCTTGTTTTCAACTGTTTGATATGAGATGTTGCTACTAAATGAATCAACCTTGTTTTGGCTGAACCTCACCTGGAATGCTCTTAGTGCCCAGGAGGGTCCAAACACCATGGATGAACTCTGACATTGGGCTAATCATGTCTCAATTGAGAAGATGCCACAATCCAATGGAATACATCCTCCCCCAACCTCTGCTGTCCCTTCCTTGATGACTGGCAGTACTACCTTCATCAGCTCCAACCCAGGCCCAGAGGTACATGCTACACTGTCAAGTAGGATCAGTCATTCTCAACACCTCCAATCAGAGGATGTTGGTGCCAACCTACAGTACTATACAGATGCAGAAGAATTAAAAGACCAACCAGTCTCCCCTGTCAAAGTTGTAGGTCATGAAAATTTCAGGGTATGTTGCATGATGTGATTCAATGGCTGCCTTCTGTATTACTTCTAGGTGGCCATGGGCATGGATTACAATGCAGAGAGCAATAATGAATTCAATCAGCTCATCTATGAAGAGGCACAGACTTGTTTGAAGTGCAAGCAATTGGATTGTGATGACAACAGTTATGTCACATTGTCTGAGGTTGAGGACTTCAATGATGGATACAACTTAGGATCATGATTTGCAGTTTCATATGGGGCCTGCTAAGGATTCATGTGTCAAGATGGTACATTTTTTCATTTCTTTGAACTGTATATTGATACTTTTGGAATTGCAGACCAACAATGAAAAGAAAGTGAAGGTTTGAGAAGGATGCAGACCAAGAATTGGGACAAGCATCTTCAATGATGACCAGGGGCAAGGCCAGCAAGTGTCATTGTCAGAAAAGTCTGCCCTCTGTGCTGACAGAGGACAGGGTATGGTCAAAAATAATCATGCCTGCTTTCCTTGTATGGGCTGGAAGCTGTTGGAGTTTTGTACTTCTGAGTGCAGCAAGCACTGCTTACATAATATTACCATACTCATCTGCCACTTCTTCTTTCCCTTATGCCTCAGACTTTGTCCTGACTTGATGACTGAGGTAATGTTGCTTCTCTTTTAATATAGACTATTCTCACTTATCCTTTGGGTAGTTCACACTCTTAGGTTAATAAAGTATCACCACTGCAAGCATCCTTCAAAAGAAGCTTAGCTGACCCTTGGATGATCTCAGATGATAAACTCATGCAGTCACTCCAAACCATTATCACAGCTACTTTCCCAGATTTCCTGAATTTAGACAAGATTTTCCCTGGGATGCCAATGTTCACTATTGTATTGTTCAAAATATTATCTTCCTTTTTGCTTGACTCATGCCTCCTTGGACAGGCATCTCAATGACTATGTCAGTGGCGCAGCAACTTTGGATCCACTGCAATTACTGTCATCTCTCACTTTCTGGTTTCAGATTTAAATTCTGCTGTGCCATCTCCCCCTGAAGTCTGGATGAAGTGTTCTAAGCTGTTGGACAAGTTGGCATTTTTATATTCAGACCAAGAAACCCTCAACCCAAAGACCATTTTCTGATTGTACTTCATATTATACCTCCTTGGCCATGTGCATATACAGGCCTGCACATCTCCTAACACACTAAAACTGACTTTCGAGGATCTGAAAAGAACAGGCATCCAAGGTGCACTAGCCCTTACCTGCACAGCAGTATGTATTACATTTTAATGGTCAGCTAACACATTTGCTTTAGTTGCACCATACTCTCACCCTGTACAATGAGGGTATGCTGGATCTCAATGCTATGGTTGCCCCCAGAAAGGCCAAAATGCCTCTCAAGATGAACAAGGCAACTGGAAAGGAATCATCAACTGTATGGATGTTCTCCGAGCAGAATTGCAGCTCTCATACCAGGCAATATGCTGATGCAATTGCTAAGCATGATGATGCCACACTCTGTGAAATCCTTGTGGGAGCAACTATCCTCACACTGGGCAGTAAGCAGGTGATCTCAGAGGAAGGGACTGTTCAATCTGAGGAGAAAGATACTGCTGCCTTGTTAATTGCTAATCTCTGTAAGGCATACCATTGTTTATGCACACTATTGACAGCTAGCTGATAGGACCCCATCTTTTGGATCTCGCATTCAGCACCATTTTTCTGTTATATTTGCATGTGCTCTTCCCTTCCCTCCCCCACCTTGCTCATCAGTAGCAACTACTACTACAATCCTTTGATTAATCAGGTCTTTTGACTAATTGTGTCCTTTTCCATGTCAATGTGTTGGAGTCACTTGTCACATTCATTTTAGGACACTCATTTGTTTGGTGCTGCACCTTATAATGAATGCACTGCATTTCATTTTGTTACCTGCAGGGTGAACAAAAAGCTGGAATAGTGAAAATAGTGAAAATAAGTGCTAATGATGCTATGATTGATGACAAGTTGAAATAGTAGAAATGGTCCAGGAATAGTCGAAATAAGTTGAAAATAGTCCAAAAAATAGTAAATTAGCAAATGAATCTACTAATTTGACTATTTTAACTATTTTGGTGCAAATAGTGCAAATAGTACATAAATAATGCCAAATAGTATGAAAATAGTAATGTGCAAGTTTGCTGATGTAGCAGAATGGGAATGCTGAGGACAAGGCATCTGTAGCCTCTTGTTTTCAGTCCACTGACATTTACAGACTTTGTGTTGACTCTACTGTATTGGTGGGGTACCCTTGACATCCTAGGAGTGTGCATGAGACCATTTGGAGGTAGTCCATGGGGCACAGGTAAGTGATCTGGCCACATCATCTTGTGCTTGCTGTCCTGACACTCTCTGTCAATTAGCAGCACTTTCTCAATGCTATGCAGGTTCATGATGTCCCTGCTAACTGTATTGTTGTACCTGCCACCCATCTCTTCCTTATCAGGTTCCTTTGGGAATCTGCCCACATGTGGTAGGTCTGCCTGCATGTCAACCATTTGGGCACTTGTGGCCCTTATCTCCAGCTTTGTTGCTGTTGACCTGATGTCTGCACTATCCCCCATACCCATTTGAGCAAGCCTATGCACCCCTACCCCCCCAGACCTTGTCAGGTGTGGTATCCTGTGTGGAGTGCCTTTGGCAGTCTCACTGCAGGTGTCATGATGCCTGCTTGCTTTGTGTACATGGCAACTTGCATTCCATGATCATACTGCTATGCATTTGCACTGCTGACTTGTTCTGTAGTGTAGAACATTTTGCATGCAGAGCAGAGGGTTTGGCATGCATCCCCAGGGGATCAGGTACATTGGCAATCATCTTGCCATTCATCAGGATGTGCTCATTGCATTTGATAGACATGTTTTCAATAGAGCATTTGAAGGCCTGGCTAGTGGGGTCATCTGCAGGCTCAGAAGTCTCAGAGCTCCACTCAAGCAATCCTCAGCTCTCTGCAACCTTGTCAGCCATGCACTGACTCCTCTCATCAGCCAGGTCAAGTGTGGTTGCACATTCATTGTGCTGTTTTGCATCTGTAACCCCAATCTCAGTTGCTGGTAGGTTATCATCCACCTGCTGCATGTCTACAATCTCCACCTTGGGTTTCAGGTACCCAGTTGGAGTCTCAGTGTGGTCTCCTTTGCACTTGTTCAAGTTTGCTGTGCAGCTTCCTGCCACCTGACTCTGTACATCTATGATTGTAGCCTCATCAGGAAATTAACAAAGGTGCTTTTTTGACTTCTGACACTTTTCCAATGTCATGAAAGCTCAGAAAGGTACAAAGGCTTATATAAGCATCCAAAGCTGAGCTAACCAAAACTTTAATTATAAGTAGGTACCATTCATAAGCTACGAAGTGCTCGAAGCACCATGCTCTAGGGAAAGCAATCTGCTCATGCTGAAAGCTCAAAAAGGTAGAACCAAAAAATGACATTTTTTATAGTAGTCACTACTAGTAATACAGTCACTGTTGCTACAAAATTAGAATGCAATCTCGAATGCGTGATGATCTGCAAACCTGTTGATGTAGAAAGATCTGAAAATGTCATACAAAACATTTGGGTGGATTCCATGAGGGATGTCTGATGTACCATAAACTGGGATGAGGTGTGCAGCCCAAAAAATTGTGTCAATATGGATGACCACTAGGTTGGGCTGATGATTCGCTGTGAAGCTCAGTTTGACTACCCACATCCCAGTGTCTTCATCAGCACAGTCTCCATGTTGATCAAACCACCAGACAAGAGCACAGCGGTAGACTGTCTGCTGAAAAGTAAAGGAGAAAAAACAATGTATGCGAGCAATGTCCATTCCCTGCATCCCATCTTGGTCTGGATCAGTGATAATAAATGCAGTCATTTTGTGGGCCTTCATTTCTCCAGTTCAATGCTGCATGTATATATTCATGGTGCATACCACCAGTACCACATAAGTCACTTGGGGCATAAAACATCGAAGAGGTTGAGGAGAAAATTGATATTTTTCCTTCATAGAAGGGACATTCCAGAAGTGGGACCTCGGAAGGATGACGTGGATCATTGGGATGGAGCTGGATAAAAATTCTTGGCTCACTTTTGTTCTAGTTGATGTTAGCATGCTGAAATGTGATGAATTGGTTCAACTCATGAGGTGTCCTCGCCAGTAGAACATGTGCTTCCACACGTGGTCCTGCTACCTCTTTGGAATCTCCAGGGTCATCAATATGGCTGGCTGACTTCTCAGCCACATGCTCTTCTGTGTCACACTCCAAGTCAATGTTTGTGGTATCGCATGGGCCATCCTTGAGTCGATTGTGCTCAACTTCAAGTGCTTTGCATCAGCCTTGGCTAAAAATGTTTGAATGCCACAGATGCTTACTGAGTGCATTGAGAAGAGCAGATACCCCAGCAGCAGAAGAGAGCATGCCTCAAGCAGAAAAATCAGTCTGGGCTGATGCAAGCTTATCCAGTCACTGGTTGATAATAAGCATCTGTCCCAATGCTTTGAAATGGCTTGTATGCCAGTAAGGCTTCTTCACCACCTTGATATGCTTCGACTCTGTAATGGATGAGCATAGACCATTCGGGGCACCAAACAATTTGATAAGGTCGTGGTAATGCTTGAGCGAGTGTTGTTGTGGGAGAGAAAAGGTTAAGACAACACCAGTAGTCTTGAAAACTTCATGATAGTGATGAAAACGATCCAGTGAGTCATTGATGAGATTGAGGTCACTCTCTGTGATGACACTCTTGCAGACAAGATAACAGAACTCGAGGAATGCACAGAACATGCATACTACAGCTTGGGGGACATGGCCTTCAATGGCCAGCAGATAGACCTACCAAGAGCATTAGACACTGTGATGAAGTCCCATATGATGACTAGTAAAATATCATACCTTCATCAAAGCTTTTGAGTTATCCCCAGTCCACTGTTTAAAATGGTGACCTTCAGGGAAGCAACGGAGTCCAGGAAATGGAGCGACAGCTGCTATTCTGTTGTTAGTATTAGTAAGCTATGAGCAGTATTAGCACTGAGAGGAACACACCTTCGATCTATGTCATCCAAGATTTTCTCCACCTGTTTTTTGCATTGCTTAAGGATCAAGTACTTTTCTACCCACTCAACCAGGTGATCCTTGAATGCACCTTTTATAATTTGATGTAGGATGTCCAGTGATAGAAGGCTGTAAATGTCTGCTCGAGGAAAATCATTGGTGAAAGGCTGCCTCAAGTATGTCAATATCTGCATACACAAACTCTGAAAAGTAGGTGATACTCACAATGATGTCACCCACAATCCCATACTCATCCCACAGGTCCAACAGGTCAAACTCTGCAATGAGAGCATCAGCATGTTTTTATGACCTATTTAATGCATCCCTGTCAAGGTTGCCTCACATAGCAAGACACCTAGTGAGAGAAGGAAAGGTCAGCAGAATAAAAGAATGATACTATGGATCTTACCTTGCACACCAGTTTCGGACTATGCACACTAGTAGTGCCTGCTCTTCATAGTCAGCAATGTAAGGGCCAAGTCCATAGACAACCTGGCAGTAGTGGTGGTCACCAAAGTGAACATGATCTGGCCTTGTCATATACAGCTTGAGGATGCTGAGTATGCAAGACAGGGAAACATGGAATAATTGTTGGCAGAACTTGTGGAATGGTGCCATATGTGCAAACTCCCAAGTAGCTAATCACAGACAACTGGTAAATGATACGATCATCACAGAAAGTATAGTATTACCTTACTTTTTGGAATGGCAAGGAATGTGATGAGGGAAACCCCATGGCAGTGAGCATGGCACATGTTGTTGTGGATGTTCCCTATCGACAAGTAGAGAGGATAGTAATCATGCTGACCTGTGGCAACAGAAATGGTGGTCTTGTCACTACCAAGGATGATGGGGACAAACGTTGACCCCTTGCATTCCAGGTGATCATTAGCAATGATGTCCTTTGAAACACTGTAAGCACGAGTGACCTGGCCAAAAAGAAAGAAAGAAATACATACAGCCTGATCCCATGCCCAGTCACCAGACATGAAGTCTTGAAAGCAACATTTGCCACTCTTCAAGTCATATTCATGGTAAGGTCTATAATCCATCTGGGCAGTGAGGTCTGGATTGCTCAGCATGTTGCAGATAGTTTCTAGTGGGCAGCGAAACCAGACATCAAACTGGGCTCGCATCCATGGTGCTGGCTTGTCAAGGTTCTGGGAGTACTTGATAGAAAAATTCTGCCATTTCACATCACCTAAACATGTTCTGTCAATGGTACTGTACAAGTCCTTGTGACACATGAAGAGCAGCTGTGGCTGTCCCCCTGCCTCAACTAGTGATGCAGCCCACAGGTCAAGTAGCATGTTGATATGGTCTGCAGGCAGCTGGTTCTGGGTATAGAGGAAATTGGCAAGCTCAAATCCAAGTTGACTGGAGTAAGGGAACCAGTCATCTGGTGACTTCAGTTTGGTTGGTTGCAGAGGGGTACCATGTGGAAGAGGCTGAGTGTTGATACCACATGGAATTCCTGAAGACAAAGTGAATACAGATACAGGGTGAGACGCAGATGACACACCCATTAGGATGGGGTGGTAATTGTGGAAGACTGGGTTGCCTGACCCAAAAAACTTGCTGTCGAATTCATCATTGGTCAAAGGAGTTTGTGTGTGGCTCTCAGTTTCATTAAGGGCATCTCCCCAGTGGTCATCAGTGGGCTCCAGGCGAGCATGACAAGTGGGCAGTGTAACTTGGGGAGTGGGAGTCAGCAGGGGGAAGAATGGATGTTTTGCATGGTGGTGTTGAGTGAGGCCAGACTGGTTTTTGAACCATCAGTTACAGCCCAGTGCACTACAAGGGTAGCGCAGCTGGATGCCACGATGGACAGTCAGATCAGAAGTATGGGGATTCATAGCCATAGCAGGAAGGGGGAGTGGAGAACTGGTGGAGAATGGAGGATGGAGGGAGGCTAGGATTGGGATTGGGAGCCGAAGATCAGACTGTTGTGCAGACCTGGCTGGACATGCCAGAATTCAACAGGGTCAATGACAGGCTGGCTACTTAGACTGAAAATTTAGAACAAACCTTCAGAAAATTTTCGCCTCTCTCCCTTCACCTCGACATTCCTTACCATGGCCAGAAGTGCCAGAGCTCCCACTCCATTCAGCATCACCATCCCAGACAATGAAGGGGCACCTGCACCTCCTTCCCCTCATAGAACTCAGCCTGCCAACACAACAGCCAAACCTGGGCTGCCTGACAAGCCTGCCCCACAAAGGACTCCAGCACAGAAGGAGGCTGACAAACAGCATGCTCAGCATGTAAAGGAGGTCAAGAAAGCCAGTATGGAGAAAGCTTACCAGCGACTGGGCAACCTGGAAGAGGAAATGGCAGTGTCACAAGCCATTGTGAAGGGTGAGCGGTGTAGAGTTTGATAAAAGAGAGTGGGGGGAAAGGCCAAGGGGTCTTCCCATTGGAAGAGGGTCCTAGTTCGACCCAGGGGGCTAGGGATGCCTGGTAGAGGTCAAAGAGTGCAAAGAAAAGACTATAAATATGCCCTAAAAAGTCCAAAAGAGTGCTGAGATTCATCTAATGAGTGTCTGATCTTGGAGAAATATTCTCCCGAGGTTCTGTGTCTTTATTTGCATCTGCTTGTCTCTGGTAATGTGGCTGTTATTTTCTAAGTAAGTACAGTGTACTGTAAGTAGTTGTTGGCTTACATCAGCCAACAACACATCCAAACACTAAGTAAAAAGATAAGGAAATAAGAACAGAACAGATCTGTAAAGTAAAAACAGTGAAATAAAATAAAATACCTAGTAGGGAGACTTCCCTCCCTACATCCTAGGGTGGCTTTAAATAGTGACTGTCCCCAGTCATCACATACCAAGCTGTATCATATAGTGAGATGAGGGCTATCCTCCTCGAAACAAAAACTCTAAATCAAAACTCAAAAAATGCGAACTCGACAATGAAAGAGACCATAAAATAAACAAAATACCAATGAAAAGAGGTCCCAACACCCACAGGAGAGAGTGCCAGAGTGGCATCAAGGGGAAATGAGGGGGTTCAAGGGAGTAGCTTCAAAGGCGAGACTGGCCTCGAGCCTGGACAGGCCTTCGAGAGGCTCCGATGAGCCTTGGGATTCGACTTGGGGGCAGGACTGGGCTCGAAGGGGCAGGAGGGGCTCAAGAGGGGGAAATGAGTCCTCGAGAGGCTATGACGAGCCTTGGGATTCAACTAAGGCCTGGTTCGAAGCTTTGAGGCTTCCTATCGAGGGTTTGGGAGGTGCTCGAAGGTGACTGGGTTGCCCTCGAGGGGGACACAGGGGCCCTCGAACTCGAAGGGCACTCCAGGGTAGTCTCGGGATCAAATTGAGAGCAGGTGAGGGGCAGGGCTGACTTGGAGCTCAAAGGGGGAGACAGTAACTGAGTAGCTAATCCTCCAGGGCCATGAGCGAGGGCCCAGAAGTCCAAACAAGCTTGGAGGGTGCGCCCGAGTGCCTCATGAGGGATTTCCTCACCTGTGGGCAGAACAATGCACCCTCAAAGTACCCAGCACCTTCCTGCAGCTAAGTACAAAGCGCAGACCTTGCACTGAGCTCGAACATGTCCTTCTCGACCACAGAAGAAACAGAAACTAAGCCCTCGAGGCTGCACTCAGCACCTTGAGTCTCGAAAGGCTGGGTACAGCTTGCTCGAACCTGTGCACTCTCGAGGGGGTGTCACTCCACTTGACACTCTCGAACATGACTCAAAGGCAGTAGGGGAAGGCTTCTCTGTCGCAACCACAGCCTCTCGAAGGAGGAACGAGGCTCGGTGGGGTGGCTCGAGATCCGAGGGTAGCTTCGAAGGGGTCCTCGAAGCAGTTCCAAGGCGAGGGTCATGAAGCTTGCTCGAAGTAGATTCAAGACGAGGGGAACAAACCTTTGAGTGCTCTAAACCACCTACAGAGTGCACATATGACCACTGATCCTCTCTTGAGCTACAAAGCGAGATCACAGCTAAGTCACCAGCTTGCTTATCTGGGACACACTGCCATGGCTGAGCCACAGTGCACCACAAGCCTGCATAAGTGACTCAGCAAGGAGACAAGCTGCTCAAAGTGAGCTCAGGGGAGGGAGGGGAGTTCTTCAAAGTTTGAGGGGATGCCTCAAAGGGGGAACGAGGGGGAAGCTTTGTGCTTGAGTGCACCTCTCCCTGGGAGCATCTTCTAGAATGAGACTGAGAGTACTCCACAGGGGCATGTGAGTGGTGACTGATCGAGGGTGGGGGTGAGTACCAAGAGGATTCCTCGAGAGACTTGAGGGCTGATGAGGGTTTCTTCGAAGCTAGACGAGGGGCAGAGTGGCCTACCCCATCCTCGATAACCTCCTTCGTAACACGAACAATGACCTTGATGGGCCATAGGTAGCCTGACCTAAACAGGGAGTACCTCAACATGAGCCTCTTCGAGATCTCAGACTCGACCAGTGGTGGGAGCCCTCGAAGGAACAGTGGGGCTTGATGGCTCAACTCCATGACATTCCGACTCACCAGGGCCAAGAATAAGACCTGGAAACAACAAAGGTAGTCCCCTAGGGCTGCAACTGAGCTTAGCTCACTGCAACAAGTCCCATCGAGGAAGGTATAGAACTCTTCGAAGTACTTGCTGTTGGAGATTGAATCACCCCTGTGTGATGTACATTTGGTGCGAGTTTTTACTTGCTTACATAAGTGCTTAGAGCACACTTAGTAGTACAGTTTTTTGGTACTGTTTCCTCAGTAGTTGAGTCACTACTGAGGGTAAGCACATACATTCCTTACAGTAACTACTTACTGATACCTTGTAGCTGCCTACAGGTATATCTAATATATTAGTAGTTGAGTCACTACTGAGGCTGCCTACAGCCCTTCTCTACACTTGCAGACATCCTCGACCAGCTCGATCTCAGGGTACTGAAGAGTTATGAGTGCCTTGAAATTCTCCCATTGCTCAAGAATTGGTGCACTGGCCACAAGGTGGCTCCTGAGCCTTCCAGTGTGGGGTGGTGCTCCATCGATAGCAAACTGGATGAGCGACAAAGTATCTGTTGCCCCCTGGGCCTTACCATGCTCTGTGACCTCCTCAAGGTAAGTTGGCAGGTCCTGCACCTGCCCTGAGAACTCCGGGTGGGACACCAGTGGGGCTCAAGCTGGTCTGCATGGGTCTTCCATCACGAGAAGTATATACGAAGCTCAAATGATATATATCACGTTATAGTTGATAATTGACAGTGATATCGAGGGTGGAATGAGCCTTGAACGTCCGCAGTTAGTCTCGAGAAGTAAAACGAAAGAGGTGGTCGCCTCGATGCGACCTCAAACGTCTATGGGGGTTGGGGGAGGACAGATTCTGTACACGAAATGAGTGGGGAGGGTGTAGGGGACTTTGATACACGTCACGAAGTGGTTTCGACCACCAAAAAACTGAAATTTAGTCGCTGTGTGCGACTCAAAGCTCGACTCTCAGATATGCAGCCTCGCTCGACTGCAAACGCGCAAAATAATGATGGAATACGTCTGGAATATGTTACGAACAGAGTGGGTGCATCTAAACGAAGCATCTACGTCACGAATGTGTCTCAAAGGGGCTGGAATGCGTCTGGGAGCATCAAAGCATCTGTGGTCTCAAAGCGGCTGATGGGGTCTCGAAGGGGCTTCCTACTGACTCTAAGACGGTGGGGAGAAGTTCCCTACAACTCAAGAGGGAGCTAAAAACGCGAGGGAGAGTGCCAGGGAGCTAGGCTGTGGCAGGGGAGAAGGACGGCAATGTGCTGGGGAAGAACTGCTGGGTGCGACGCTACAAAACCTTGGGAGGTGGTAGCAGAGACCTAGAGGAGTTGGGAGAACGAGGAAATACGAAAAAACCGCGCACCCAATCCTGAGATATTCGCAAAACGGTCTGAGAATGCCTTTTCGCACAAAAAGCCTGATATCTCTGGAAGTACTGATGCAAATGCGACGAAAAGGGCACCGTTCGAAAGGTCTGGTTGAGTACTACCAGGATCCCGAAAAGCGAGAGGTCCGGCGCGTCGGGTCACGAGAAAACGCGTGTGCAGCTCGAAGGGTGGGAGGACAGCAGCACGTTGGCAAGGAGCTGCTGGGCGGAGGGCTACCAAACTCCGGGACGTCGTAGAGGGCGTCTAGAGGCGCTGGGAGATCAAAGAAACGAGAGGATTGGCGCACCGAATCCCGAGTTATGCCAAAATCTGTCCTACAAAGCCTTTCTCCACAAAAACTGGAATATCTCCAGAACCGCTGAAGCGGACACAACAAAAAAGACCTCGTTCGAAAGGTCTCGTCGAGTAGAATGAGGATCCTGAAAAGCGAGAGGTCCGGCGCATTGGGTCTCGAGATATCGCGTGTGCAAGCTCGGAGGTAGGGGGAGAAGTGGGGTTACCAAGTAAAACAGCCCCCTCGCAGTGGGCTCCAGATGTAGAGTTTGATAAAAGAGAGTGGGGGGAAAGGCCAAGGGGTCTTCCCGTTGGAAGAGGGTCCTAGTTCGACCCAGGGGGCTAGGGATGCCTGGTAGAGGTCAAAGAGTGCAAAGAAAAGACTATAAATGCGCCCTAAAAAGTCCAAAAGAGTACTGAGATTTGTCTAATGAGTGTCTGATCTTGGAGAAATATTCTCCCGAGGTTCTGTGTCTTTATTTCCGTCTGCTCATCTCTGGTAATGCGGCTGTTATTTTCTAAGTAAGTACAGTGTACTGTAAGTAGTTGTTGGCTTACATCAGCCAACAACACGTCCAAACACTAAGTAAAAAGATAAGGAAATAAGAACAGAACAGATCTGTAAAGTAAAAACAGTGAAATAAAATAAAATACCTAGTAGGGAGACTTCCCTCCCTACAGTGGGTGCCTGTGTGACCCAACCCTTGTCCTGTGGCAAGTGAAAATAAAGCCCCATTGCATAGGGAAGGAGCAGGTCAGTATTTCCACAGTAGTATGTCAACTTGGACTCACCCATGTAACCAGTCTACCTAGGACTGGGTGATCTGGAGGATGAAGTGACAGTGGTGCCAGCCACTGTGAAAGGCAGCCAGGTGCCCATGCGACCCAAGCCTCACCTTGTACCTCATCCCATGGTCGATAGAGATGAACCCCAAGAGGATGGGGAAGGAAAAGGTCAGTATTTGTATGGCACATTGACTTGGACACACCTTTACAACATGTACACAGCTGAGGTCACCAGAACTAGCAAGCCTCTCAGGGTAAAGTCTGCTGATCATGGTGATTCAAGTGTCAGGCTTCGAGATGCCATAAACAAGGCATGGCCAAAGAAGCAAAAGGAGGCTGCAAGTGGATTGACATGTAAAGGCATGTGAGGTAATTCAGATGAAACCATGTTGTAAGTCCCGCTCTGCTCCCACCCCTAGTGGCTGCTCAATTGCAATGTTACTCCTCACTGACTCCACTGTCTTTTTCCTCAATTGGATTTGGGAGCACAGACTCAATGACAAGAAAGTTTTACTTGCTGGATGGGTCAAAAATTGGGTGAGCATTGTCAATATGAATGCCACACCCACTAGTCACCATTCCAACCCAGCTGCCCCACTTCCAAGCCATTCTTCTAAGGATGCCATGGAGCAGGACATTCCTGATGAAGAGAACAACAGTCAAGAACATAGATATGCTATCCAGCATGGCACTTGGATCATGCCAGCTTCTGATGCAAGTACAGTTTGCTCACACTTCTTGTCACTCACATGTCTACAGGTTGAGGTATATGACAAGTTGAACAGTGCCACCAGCACTGAAGAAGCAATGGCACATAAAACTCCAACTGCCATCCAGCATAGCACTTGGATCACACCAGCTATTGACATAAGTACAGTTTGATCATCGTTCTTATTAGTAGTCACATGCATCAACAGGTTGATGGATATGGCGAGTTGAATGTTGCCACTCAAAGTCTCAAGTGGAAGTGTGCTGCTGAAGACAATGGAGATACAGTCTCTGATTTCGAACTAGATACCAAGGTGGGAGACACTGAAGACCTTGTGATGGATGGTCCCCATATAACTGCTCAGGTTTGACCCAATTTTTCAAGTTGAATCTGCTGACATGCTCTTCTTATGCAGACATCTCTGATGGTGATAGAACCCACCCCATCAAAGACTACCAAGGCCAAAAAAGTAGTGCATCCAAAGTCTATTTCTATCTCTGCAAGTGGATCCTCAGTGGGCAGTGATGTTGCTGTTAGTCACTCTGACACCACACTGTCTACAAAGTTGAAAGGCAAGGCAATGAAACTAGACCTCCCACCCCTTCTGCGAAATGATCATGACTACAAATTTGCTAAGAATGTTCTTCCCTCCCTTTTACTTTGGTATGGAAACAAGGGCAATGTCTGGTCGATATCTGAAGAGGATGTCATTCACATCCTCAAGGCCATCATTCAGGTGGTGTATCCCATGTTTGACAGGTTTGATGAAATTCATCATGGCATGGCGATCTATGGACTGGTAAGTCACCTTGTCGTGATTGATGGTATGCTCACTTGTCATTGCAGACAATACAGAGGCTCATGCATTGGTGGCATAATTTTGCATCTACAGCAGTTGTTCTCATACTCGACTTCTTCAAGGAAAACACTGACCTCAACATCGAGACATTTTGTGACATTCTCCTGGAGGATCAAGCATTTGCATATGAGGACCTTGATACCAATGATTCAACCATGGCCTTCCACTCATCCCTCATACTCGAACTCCTTGGCACTGTGCATCTCCAGCAAGTTGATGGCTGGGTGGATGTTCCAGCACTCCAGCTAGTGGAGAAACATGTTTGTGGCATCAAAGGGGCACTCACAATGAGCACCACTGTGGTAAGTGATGATAAATGTATATTTGTTTCACTTACAAAAAAATACTAGCTTGAGCATGCCATCAAGGTCATGCATGAATATGCGATGAGTGGGGAGGAAACTATCACTGACCAGCTTGCTGGTATCTGCACAAAAGGCAAGGCTGCATTGAAGACCCCCCATTCTCTGAGCAAGGCCTCAGGGAAAGAGAGCTCGGCTACAAGCCAATTCTCACAGCTCAACTGGGGCAAGAAAACTGGTTTCTACCTTGCCTCCATCAGCAACCGAGATGCTCATGCCCTTCAAGAGATCATCTCAATTGCTCGTGACATGTGTGCTGGAAATGATCTGCTGGTCAACAACGCCAACAATGAGTGTGGGTCTCTTGATCTGCATGCACTCATGTGTATGTTTTATTTCTTTTCGTCATGTATAATGTACTGAATGGGTATCTTAGAATGCCCTGGGGCACCATTTTTCATCAGGCTGCTAATCCCAAATGCTATTCCCTCACCCCACCTTCTTCAACTCAGTTCGCAGGTTTCGCATTTTTCGTTTTTGGATGTCCCCAGGTCAATTGTTCCCGTCATATTCAACTACAGCCTCATCATTCATTTCTCATCTGCTTGTCGCTCAAGCTAGGTACAGTACTCAGTACTAGTATAGTGGCTCCTTTATACCCAATATTACTTTGATACTTTTGAAAGCAAGTGCGACTTTGCAAAGCAGCAGGAAAGCTTCAAAAAAGTTCCAAAAAAGGAATGAGATCTGCTTGAAAAAGCTTGAAGATGCTTTTCACACAATTGGTAACATTGGTAGTAAAAGCAACCAAAAAGTGAATAGAAAGTGCAAGAAGCAACCTTGCACATTTCCTGATGCTCTGGCACCATGGGCCCATAGACAATCTCAGTACATTTGTGTAGGACCACTGTAGGCTGCTTGGCAGCTACAGTGTTTGCTGGAATGCTTGTGCTAACAACTCTGGTATGATTGCATTCATCTGGCTGCTTTGAGTCAACAGTCCCAACCTCAACCTTGGATAGGATATCCACCACCTGCCACACATCTACAACCTCAGTCTTGGGCCTTGTGTGCCCAGTCCTGGTTTCAGTGCATTCACTTGTAGTGTCTGGCTGGTCTCCTTGACTGCCAGGTAAGCTTCAGTACTCCACAGTGTCATTGTCTGTGCACTGGCTCCTCTTGTCAGGCACTTCTTTGAGCATGTCTGCATGTTCATCCAGCTCTGTCTGCTGCATGTCTATGATGTCCATCTTGGGTTCCAGGTACCCAGTTGGAATCTCAGTCCAGTCATTTCTGCTGTCTAGGAGGCCTTCTTCCTCCACTGGTAGGTTGCTCTTCACCCCCTGCACTTCTATGACTTCAGTCTCAGGTGTCAGGTACCCAGCTTCAGTCTTGGCACAGTCATTCAGGCTGTCCAGGAAGCCCTCTTCTTCACTAGGTGGATTCTCTGGTTCATTGTGGCTGTCACAGGTGCTCTGAGTGGTTTCACCAGCCACACTCTGCTCAGGCTGTGAGTTGCTCTGTTGCATGCCTTCCTCAGCTGCTGTGGGCTACTCTTCTTGTGAGAGTGTGAAGGGAAAAAGGGGGAAAGCTGTAGGTTAGACCTAGGCTCATCCCAAGGGGTGCTGTGCCAGAAGGAGAGGGGGGAAAGGAACCTAGAAGGCGAAGAAGGATTTTTCTTGGTGACTGGGGAGTGCTGGTGATGAAGAACTCGAAAATTCCGCCTTAGGTCAGCAAAAGGGATTTTTCCTGGGTGGGGGAAAGCATGCAGAGACTTGGGGCTGGAAGGGCGGCGATTGTGAACTCTCGAAGATGATAGGGAAATTCTTGTAGGTGCAGGGAGTCCGAATTTAAGAACTGGCAGCGATTTTTCTAGCGTGGGAAAACTCGAGGACGGCGAATAGACGATGAGACAGAAGCTGGGGAACTCTGGGAACACTCTGAAGACTTGAAGATACTCAGAAGACGACTCTGGGGACTCTCAGATACACACAAAAGATGCCAAAAGGTGGTTCTTTTTTTTTTTCTATGTACAGCGGACTTTTTGTAGCATAAGGACAGTGGTTTCTAAGGTAAAATTGGAATACTTCGGATCTGTCAAACGTCTAAAGCAATAAAAGAAAATACAAAGACTGATGTACAGACAATCACAAGCGCTGCAGTGATGTAGATGGAAATTAAAACAAACAAGGTCCAGAATCGCGAAGGTAAGTAAAGAAGAAAAGGTATAACTCCATACTTGGGTCAGAGGGAGGCGCAGTGGGGCTGGCGGCGATTTCGTTGATGAAGGAAGGATGCGGGCAGCGATGTTTACTAGGGAGGTGGCCGTTTCGGCACTTGTAGCATGGATATAGATGCCGAGGGGCTGGGATGATGCATGACAGGTCGGTAGGAATTGCCGACACACGGTGTTCAGTGGTCACGTGAAGGGAGAGATATGTGCATTAGGGGACAGGCTTAATACAGTAGCTGGTGAGTCAGTGGTGATGTTGCAGGCATGAGCATGTGATGTGGCGGAAGGTGTGATGTTAACATATGCAGCGATGTTACTAGCCAAGGGAGTGTCATAATGCGTGAGCGAGCGACTACTGAGAGTGAGAAAGGCCACTAAGGGCGCTCTGTAGCTTCAGGGAGTATAGACTCCCTACACTGCTACCCAGCTTTCTGATCTCAGAATTCAACCAAAGCACTTTTCAAGATAATCCCACTTTTTGAGTGGTGATTTCAGGTGTAGCATAAATGTGAAAATGCTGTCTGGAATTCCACTAATGATGGTGTAGTTTACCATTGCATTTTGTTGTGTCCATGACTGGTCAGCAGCTTTCCATGCCACAACCTTGTCTCATTCATTGTCAGTCTGGGGTGTCCAACCCTCACTGTGACCTTCTAGCTGTGCTGGATGTATGGGTTGTTTCTCTGACCTGACCAGGAACCCCATCAAGCCTTTGTCAGAAATGGCACATAGGACCAAACTTGCATAAGTTATCCAATTCTGCCCATTGTGTGCAAGCTTGGGTAGGTAATCCATCCATTGTTATCCAATAGCTTTCAAGAGTAAAGACAGTAGTACTTTCTCTGTTGAGTAGTCCTCTGTTCAAGTCAACCACAAGTTGCCTACAATAAAATTTTCTGCACTAGGTGGGGCTCATAACCTGTAGAAAAGGGCTGTAGGCAGCCTCAGTAGTGACTCAACTACTGAGGGAATAGTACCAAAAGTGTAGTACTATGTGCGCTCTATGTGCTTATGTAAGCATGTAAACATCCCACCAAAATATCACACAGAGGTGATTCAATCTCCAACAAACAGAATATCTCTCACACACTTACAGGCTCAGGTGCTCATGGGGTCCTCACCTGGCTGCTTCTGGTGACTGAAAAATCACAATGCACTTTCTGCAAAGCTTTGAAAACTGCTGTAAAATTATGCATTGTCATGTCATGCAATATGACCTATTGTACTGTACATAACAAGTCATATGGCCAGACAGTAAAGTTTTGTTGGGTTTAAATTTTGGTAATTGTCTTGGAATATGCCCTCACACTCAGAACAGATGATGCATAGGAGCCTGGGGAAGCACACAACCCAGTACCCATTGTTCGCTTACCTATGGAAAGCTGGACACACATGCTACAAACATCTGGCATCTTACTACTTTAGGCATATGACTTTGGCTGAGACCCCAATCACCTTTATGCCAATATCTCAAGGTCACATGGCCAACGACATTAGTTTGAACACCTAAGGCAACATGGTGCAAGGACCAGACATCAAGTAGTCAGATATCAAACTCATATGTACTGAACCATATTAACGAACACACAAGAACAAGTAGATACAGGTAGCATGTGATCATAGTTTTATCTAAGTACGATATAGTGGAACCCAAGACAGACATCATAGACGTGCAGCAGACAGAGTTGGATGAACATGCAGACATGCTCGAAGTGCCTGACGAGAAGAGTCAGCGCACAGACGATGACACTGTGGAGCGCTGAAACTTACCTGAGTGGAGCGCTGAGGCTCCCGAACCTACAGACAAACCCACTAGACAGAACTGGGGCACTCATTTGCACCAAAAATGCGTCTCAGACAGGATCAGAGTCTCCCGACGAGCGGCGAGCAGTGAGACAATTCTCGATGTACCTGGTCCACCGCCCGATGCACAAATTGAATGTCCTATACTACAGGACAAACTGCCAGTGCAGATCCAGAGTGCTGCAAGCACAGAACTCCAGTTACCGTGCATATGGGGGCACTGCAAGTCATGACAGGGCAAATTGCCGCTCTCTACACAAAATTACAAGCGCGAATGACATGGCACACTCGCAGTACCACAGGACTTACCATGTATGGTACCATGGCTAGAGGAACTCAACAGATGGTATAGTAACACAAAAAGCAGCGCCACCATCTGCTCGCACGGAGCAGAGAAGAGGCTGCTGGCTAGCAGTGGGGATTGGTACACTGGGTGTAAGGTGAAGTGGCTGAACGGCTTACCTGTGCTACCCAAGCCACCTCAGAGCTACATCGAGCACCTTCCTCGACTCTACATGGTCACCCGTCGACATGGAAGACTTAAAACAAATGCTGAAATGGTCAGTAACGTTCGTACAAGGCGAGACGGTTGCTGTGTCAATGGAGCGCCCATGCGCCCACTGCGCCCACTCACGACACCATCTGGAATGCCATATTGGAAAGAATTGCCACCCGATTGCGACACAAAGCGAAGCATGCCATTACCGGCTGACAGCGACGGTCAGCACACTGAACGAGAGGTGAAACGACCAAACAATGTATCTGTGCCACTTGAACCACCTCGAACCAGCATCATGCACGTAGGAAGGACCTTTACAGTCACCCATCGACGGGGAAGAGTGAAAGCGAGTGCTGAAATCATCAGCAACCTTCATAGGAGGCGAAGCACCCACCATGCCCATGCAGCACCCATCCAGCCATGGAAACTCCTCCCGACGCCTTCCGAACCATACAGAAACATCGTGGGGGGGTCCTACATAGTAAGCGTTCGCTACAATGAGGTCAACGACACTGGAAACGTCCAAACGAGAGGGTATCCATACCCTGGTGAGCCCACACAAGGTTGTACTACCATACAGCCATCTCGCAGACCCAGGAAACGCCGGAAACCCCCATGGGGTCTTCCCGACACTCATCAGCGGCAGGGGGTGCCTACAAGACAAACTCGGAGCGACGGTGATCCTTCCGACAGTCAAAACGGCGGCCTTACGATCACAGCACAAGGCAGGAGCGCGTGCAGTACAATGCATTTCCGAAACGGGAAGTTGCCACAACATGGCGTCCAAATATGACCAAATAATACTCGTTACACACACGGACTCGCAGCTCACTAGCAGCAGAAGTTACACTTGTTTATTGAATTATTTTTGGGTATACATGCATTTGAGTTATATTTCTTCATTTCTACTTACCACACAGTGGAGCTTCAGGAGGTGTGTTGGAGATTGAATCACCACAGTGTGATGTATACTCTGGTGCGAGTATTTGGTTGATTACATAAGCGCTTAGAGCGCACTTAGTAGTACATTTTGGTACTGTTTCCTCAGTAGTTGAGTCACTACTGAGGCTGCCTACAGCCCTTTTCTACAGTCATTGGGCCATAGCCTTAAGATATATTGGCACAAGGTGATTGGGGTCTTGGTCAAAGTCCATTGCCTAAAGAGGTTTACATCCAAAGCAAATTTCCTAAAGTAGTAAGTCTACAGGCAAAAATGCTCAAAAGTTTGTAGCATGCGTGTCCGGCTTTCCATACTTACCACCATGTTGGTCCTCGAGTCGCTTTTGCAGGTGCTTGTTCGCCTGCCGAAGTTGTTTATTGCCATCGCCAAACGATACTCCTCGACAACTCGACGCTTATGGCGGTACTTCTTGTCATTTTACAACTCGTTGATCCAAAAGCAGAAACGAAAACATCTACCGGAGAATGACGCAGATAGAGGCCCTACTTCGACAGAACGCGTAGACAGTGAGGGGGACGTTAGGGAGGGAGATTCCATTGCTGGGAGCGCGACCATCAGGTACTCCCAGTATGAAGACTCCGTCCCGGCTCGTGTACCCACACTACTTGCCTCACATACGGTGCGCCGCAAGCCCAGTCGAGGAAGTTAATACCCTGATGTCAATGTCAAGCCCGCGGCCAGGCCCACCGACGGTGGGGCGCCAAACCTAGGCGCTATGCAATCCAGCCTATCAAGTGATACGAATCCGCGTAGCTCGAATCGCGATCACTACCCACCAGCGCAAACAGATAGTAATTGGTACGTGACGCGCGATCGTTTTGTCACTGCTGATGTTGTGACTCCCGTAATACCCCAGTATGCATTGTTGCAGACCTCCCATCAGACATCCTCACTTCACAGGGAATTTATCTGGCCTAATTTACATGCTGATGTTTCTCGACTATCCTGGATTCATCGAGCGCTCGATCAAAGCTACACAACATCACCATGCAACAAACGTTGCCGAATGGAAGGAATTTTGGAAAACGTTCCAAAGTGAGGTCGGGAACATTAACGTGCTTGTAAGCCGGTTGCGAATGTGATATATGTATCCGTCAATACATATTCCTCTCACAGGCTACCATGCTGGTGGCTGGCAATGCCAACTTCCTCAGTATCACCAGTCAGCATGGATTGTCTTACTTGCCCCAACAACTATGTTATATATCTCTCGTGGCTGCATTGGGTAGTATCTGGATGGGACTAGCAGTCCGGATCCCGAGATTCTTTGTGAGTGTCCAATAGTCTTGGCTTTGTGGTCGACCTTGTTGAATGTAAATCCAGACTGCTTACTCGGAAGTCTACCTCCGAGTCATGGTAATGGTACTGGGGATCCCGTTCGAGCTCTTCCTATATAGGTGCGTAAGGGGCGCTTTGTTCGACATCGTTGTTCATGATCGCGTCCTGTAGCACCATTCTATTCATTGCTGCACTCATCACGCACCTCTCCATTAACGAAGCAATGCTCCAGATTTACGGGGGTGCTGTCATCATGGGTCTCGTGATTGTATGCCTCTTTTTGTACTGGCTTGTCACGGAGCCACTAGATGGCTGGCAGTTTTTACCTCAAGAGTGTAAGACTCACAGGACTGAGGCGAGTTCGCAAACCGTGTGAGCTCCACTAGTGGAAGGAGGGGCGTTTCGACAAGGTAGCTGGTTAGGTCGTACAGGTTTCGTTTGATTTCTGACAAGTGATATCTTATTACATGATCGATACCCCAGATTTTATTGTAGGTCCGGCCGAATTTCTATATGCACTTTTTCACGTTGGCAGAAGTAGTCCAAGCTTGCTCCTTCGGATGTGGATGACACTCAAGGAGCCACTTTACGACTCACGTGTCAGCGACACATGCGTGGGAAGTGTGGGGAGGCTCTGATAACAAATCCCCACCTGGGCTGTGTGGCTTGGTGGCTCTGAGTCTCTCCAAGTACATGGCCAAATGTCAAAAATATTCCATGGACAAATGCCAAAAAAGGTTACCAGGTTATATGCCATATACTTGACCTATGTAGATTCCATGTATACATACAAAATAATACATAAATTTACAAAATAGAGCTTGAAAATAGGATATCATGCCAAGAGACTCTAAGGTACATCTGGCAGACAACCCAGGTGCATGGAACCACTGTTTCAATGGACAATGCTAGTATGAATCAGTGCAGGCAAGTCATCATGCACTCCACCCTGAAGTTTATTAAGGTGAAAAGAAGAAAGACATCCAAAAGATATGTCAAGAATCCTGTGACTTACCAAAACCATATCATGAACAACCCCAGGACATATGCATGCTAATCAGAACAGTGGTACATATCACTTGTGTACTATCATTGACATTATCCTTCCCACCTACTCACACATCTTCAGGCTCAGCAGAACTTTCCCTTATTGAAGCAGTATCAAGATGCATGGCTGGCTGCAGATCTTGCAGCTATTTTTCTGAAGAATACATCCTCAGAGAGGCAGCAGAAACTGGGCACTCCCTGGCACAGCCCATGGGAGTTAAATACTTAAGACTTTGAGTGCCATTAGTAACTGTAATATTTGACTTTGGAGTGTCCAGGATTAATGGCCAGTTGCCCTATGATTCACTGTGATAAGTGTAAAATGGTCTCTCTGTTGTCAGTGATACAAATTACTGAGTACTAGGACTGAGTGATCAGGGGTGATGTTGTATGCAACCATGGAACATGTCAAGATCCAAAATGCCTAATCTGCCAGCCACTGCTTAAGCTGGACCCTCAGATAAGCCACAGACTTCGCCTGCAAGGACAAAACAAAGCCTTGCAACCACTGAAGGATTAAATACCAGGCCATGTTGGGGAATCCCCACTGCATTATAGTCAGGAGGCTTATGTTTAAACTGCCGAATGGCCCAAGAAACTGCATGTAAGCCATGATACACCTTAAGACGATTCTGTCTATCCCAATCACCCCTTTTCTCAATGAGTCTGTGTATGATGCACGAAATTACATGAGCGGGAGAAATGACTGGCATAAGAGGTCTCACACTTTTCTGCTCTAGCAAGGTTATCGGTGATGAGAGTATTATCTCCAAAGAAGAAACCTATTTGGACAAGAGTCAGGGTGACGTCATCACTGAAAATGTACTTTTATGCCAAAGCCACTATAAACTATTATAATGCAGGTAATTGTCACCATCTCATACAATATGGCAAGTCCTATTGTAAATGTATACATAACTTTATAAAGGTACCTTCTGGTAGAAATTGAATATAATATGATGATTGCTGATCCTAAATGAGCATCTGGATATACTTGATTAATGGCATGAATTATGCCATTCTTTGACCACACATCTAGCTGTAGTTATCCAAATGGCCTTGCCTCGGCACAATGCCAAGGATATGTATCCAACAATACTAACAATCCAGAAATATTTCTTTATATTTATTTATTGGTCACTTGAGATTTGATGAAAGATTGGATTCGCTAACTGTGCTAGTCAAGTACAAATACATGTAAATACACAAGCTATGCTGTCAACCTAACTAAATGTAACATTGCATGATATATAATACGGCATCTGGGGTCCATCACATATCTGGGAGTGTGGGGTTAGGGTTAGAGGACCCAATCTTACCTAAATGAATAACTTCAAATGTGGGATCACATACATACCTATAGTGCACACAAACATAGAAATGAAATTACTTACGAAGCATGGGTAGTCAGGCTGTAAGGTGAAGGGAGGGGGTGAATGAATGGGAAGAATATGAATTTTGTGTTGGTTTATATACACAAGTCTGGCCTAATTTGGAGATTAATTGCAGCCAAGGTCCTTCTGTGGCTTATCTAAAAGAAGCCAAAATTTAGGTTTCCACTGATTCCGGTCTCAGGGTTCTACAATCTCCATTCTAACTTACCATTGAGATGCATAGTTGGCAAAAAAAAACTCTTTTGTGAAGAGTCATAGGGTCCCATTCAAATTAAATAAATAAAATAAAACTGCATGCAGCATACTTAGTGGAGTGAACATGTGGGAATAACATATTACAAAAGGTAAGTCGTGATTCAAAGTCAGCCAAGGCTATTCTAAGTCCAAGATGTCCCCTACTGTCTTGCACATGGCTGGTTCTCAACCGCATGTCTGTGTAATGATGGCTGGCCTCTGTTGCCTTCTCTTGAAGTAAGGCAGACGGACTCAGGTTTTACCTGTGAGAGGGAGTCTCAGACTTTAAATGAACAAGTCTATATTGTAGTACTCTAACCTGTGAGAGGGAGTCTACACATTATTCAGTAATGTAAATATCAAGAAAACGGAATAGAATTTACCTCAGACTTTAAATGAACAAGTCTGAGGTTCGCCGAAGGGAAAAACATTCAACCTAAGTTAAGGTAAATTATGTAAGGCTGTGCGGTGACAAAGACAAGGAAGACAAGGTGAAACCGGTCAAACTCCAACACGCCCACTCAACAAACTAAGCCTTAAAAGATAAGTCCCATACAAGGAGAAAACAAAAAATGTTTGTCTCGAGAGAGACCCTTTGTGAGGACGTCCGCAACCTGCTCCGTAGTAGGTACATACTTGACAACGAGTTCCCCATCCTCAATTTTCTCCCGAACGAAGTGGTGTCGAATAGAAATATGTTTCGTGCGATCATGAAACATTGCATTACTTGTTAGCGCGATCGCGGATTGATTGTCGACAAAAAGAGGAGTAGGGGGGACCATTGCATCTGCATCTAGTTCACGGAAAAGAGTGCGAAGCCAAATAATTTCTTTCGTAGCAGCAGATATGGCCATATACTCGGCCTCAGTGCTTGATAGCGCTATGGATGTCTGCTTCTTAGAAGACCAACTTACTGCTCCGCTGGACAGCAAGAAAACATAGCCAGTGACTGATCGACGGTCATTTATATCTGCAGCCCAGTCCGCATCTGCATAACCAACTAGGGCACCTGGGATAGACTTTGAATAGGTAAGACGGGCATCAGCTGTTTTTCGTAGATAGTGGTATACTTGCTTCAGCGCGGAGAGATGGCGATCACCAGGACAGGCAGCATGCCGGCTCAATACGCCCACTGCGAAAGCAAGGTCGGGACATGTAGCCAGCATCGCATACATCAGGGCGCCAAGACCACTTTGGTATAACTTGAGGTCGCACTCCGGAGACTTCAGCTTTTCGAGTTTGAGGTTTTGCTTGATTGGAGTAGCGACCGCACGTCCATCCTGCATTCCCATGCGCTCGAGAATAATCTCGACGTAGCGATTCTGAGATAGCTCAATAGTCCCTTTGTCCCTGTCTCATAGAATCTCCATTCCGAGAATCCAATGTGCTTCGCCCAAATCTGCTAGGTTGTACTCTGCAGCCAACTGCGTTTTCAGCCGCTCGATAGCCTCATGGCTCTTCGAAAGTATGAGCTTGTCGTCTACATACACAGCGACAATTATGAGTATCCCATTTTCAACTTTGAAGAACAGGCTGTGGTCGGCAAAGCTGCGGGTGAATCCAAGAGATTCGAAGACTTCTCTGAGTCTGGTATACCATGCTTTCGGAGCTTGCTTGAGTCCATACAAAGCACAATAGAGGCGCCATACAGTATCATTCGAGTTCCTGAATCCAGGGGGAGGACGAAGGTAAATTTCCTCTTCAAGCTTCCCATTCAGAAAAGCGGACTTCACGTCCATCTGATGGATCTCGAGATCATGCTGAGCTGCAAATGCGAGTAGAAAACGGATGGTGGAGAACTTAGCTACGGGTGCAAACGTCTCCGTATAATCAACGCCGTAGACCTGAGTGAACCCCTTCGCTACCAAACGAGCCTTATATTTTTCAATATCGCCAGTCGGCCCTCGTTTGATCTTGTAAACCCATTTTGAGTCTATGACCTTTCGGTCGCGCGGGCATGGTACCTCCTCATACAGCCCGATCTTCATGAAATTCGACAGTTCTTCGGCCATCGCTGCATACCAGCAGTCAGCGTCAGAGCGCTGCATTGCCTCAGAGAACATGTTTGGTTCGTTGTCGCATGCTGTGCTTGCTTGGTAAGCGGTGTGTACTTGTTGTGGCTGACCTAGCTCATCTCCGCATTGCCTCACCGCACGCTCGCCCTCTACAGCCGCGTCGTCCTGTGCCGTTTCTGACCTTTCGTTTACAGCGCTTTCGATGGGTAGTGTACCAGGCTCGTAAGCATTGATGAAGAAGCGTTGATCGTCGTCACGCGTTGGCTGACGACGCACCCGAGCTGATCTTCTGACTGCTGCTGGCGGAATTGGCACTGGATATGGACCTGGAGGCCGTGCGGCTGCTTCGCTTTGCTGCGGGAGCGTACGGAGGGGTCGTTGGGGTCGTGCTAGGTGCGTAGCTTGAGTTGTTTGCTCTTGGAATGGTCCGAAATCAATTTTTTCAGCTTTTTGAGGCATTTTTGATTCGGATTGCGAACGTTTTTGATCGCTGGCCATCGGCGCTTCGTCTAGGCTCCCGAGAGGGTCCATGACACTCTCCCAGTCTCCCCCTTCGCTTTCCCCTTCATTGGAGCTCTTATCAGAGAGATCTGATGCCATTTTGCTTGCAGGAAGGTGAGTTTCACCTCGCGCGCCTTTTCCATTGATAGCAGACACTTGAGCCTTCATTTCCTTGGTTACCAGGTCAATTTCAACTCGTTCGAGCTCACTGCCATCTCCCTCGTCAAAAACGACATCGCGCATTTCAACAATTTGTCCAGTAGGCTGATGAACACAAGTGTAAGCCTTTTTATTTGTGGAATACCCTAGGAAGGTGCATTCAAGGGACTTGACACCTAACTTATGTCGCTTTTCTTCAGGGATATGGGCATGTGCAGTACAGCCAAAGACTCGAAGATGGGCAACAGAAGGTTTATTTCCGGAGTATGCTTCATAGGGCGTAGAAAATTTGTCGAGCGCTTTCGTAGGAAGACGGTTTATGATGTGGGTGGCATGTAGTACTGCATCCCCCCAGAACTTGTTCGGTAGACCTGCGTCGTTGAGCATCGCACGTGCACACTCAATGAGTGTTCGGTTCATTCGTTCCACAACGCCGTTCTCTTGTGGTGTGTACACATTCGTCTTTTCGTGATGTATGCCCTTAGACTTCAGATAGGCCTCGAATTCCTTTGAACTATATTCGCCACCACCATCGCTGCAGAGGTAGTTTGGCTTGCATCCGGTTTCAGCTTCTGCACGCACAAAGTACTCCTTTGTAAATCCAAATACTTCGTCTTTTGATTTTGCCAACTTCACCACTAGGTGGTGAGAATGTCCGTCGATGTATGTGACAAAATACCGGTGACCGGTCCATGCTGTAGTTTCCATGGGGCCACATACGTCCGAGTAAGTTCTGTGAAGAACATTCGGATTTTGCACATCTGACTTTGCCATTATGGGCTCGTGATGTTGCTTTCCTTTCAGACAAGCCTTGCAAGTAGACGCATTATGATCTTTAGAGCCAATTACTTCCATCCCTGAGACCATATCTTTTTCTTTGAGTTTAAGGACATTTTTAATATTTGCATGCCCGAGGCGTCGATGCCAGATCTCGAGGGTTGCTTTAGACATGGTGGTGCGGGAGGTGAAGGCGGACAGGGGAGTAGTGGGATCGAGTGCTCCTGGTGCGTTGACTATGCATGCAGAATGACTGCCGGACGTGACGCTTGCTTCCAATATGTACAGGGATTTCTGTTTGGATGCCAGCGCTGCCACTTTGTCTCCAGCTAGTATCTTGCAGCCGTGTTCTCCGAAAATAACCTGCAGGCCTTTTGAGGCTAAGGCCGGTACAGACATCAAGTTTGTGTCGAGATCAGGTACATAGTACACATCTCGTAGCAGGGTAGGACTTGAGCGACCATTGTCCAGTTTCATGTCCATTTCGATTCTCCCCTTGCCAGTGGCTAGGATCGACCTGCCATCACCGATGATGACTGGTTGTGTTGGAATTAATTTTTGGAAGGAGGTGAACCATGCGCGCTGACAGCACATATGTGCTGAGGCACCGGAGTCGATGACCCATTCTGATGCACCTGTACCAGAACAAGTATGCGCCATGAAGAGCTGGAGGGAAGTGCTGTCTGCATCCTCCACTTGTACAATTTTCGCTGACAGCTCGGTTTTCTCTTTTGACTTGTCGCTTTGCAAGGTTGACTGAGAGGTCGCCTTCGCCGCTTCGTCCGCTTTCTTCTTATGACACTCGTTTTCCATATGCCCAATTTTTCCACAGGGTTTGTAAGTACACTGCTTCTTTTTTCTCTTCTTGTCCGTCGGCTTAGACTTCTTGCTAGTAGTCATCTTTGCAGCTAGTGCTGACTGCGTCTTGGTGGACAGTTGAGACTTTTCCTCAATTAGGACTTGGGCTTTGACTGTGTCGACAGAGAGCTTGTCATCTGATGCCATCAAGATAGTACGGAGTGTCGAGTATGACTGCGGAAGAGATATGACCATAGCTATTGCTACAAGCGAGTCGTCGAGAGGTTGACCAAGGGATGCGAGTATGTGAGCCTTCTGATGCATAGCATTCAGTTGGGTTTCCATGGGTTGATCGTCTGTGAGGGTCCCACGGAATAACTTGCCAATGATATAGGCAATACTCTGTTTGCCTTTACCCTCATACCGCTCCTTCAGCTTGTTCCAGGTTTCTGCCGCGGTGGCTGCATATAGGACACCGCTCAGAGGTTCGTCCTTGAGTGTGAGCGTTATCTGCACACATGCCTCTCTGTCCTTATTTTGCCATTCTTCATGTTCGTCTGGGTGGGTGTTAGGGTCCGGAGATTTTGTTTCGGAACCAGCAACGACGTTCCAGAGTGCTCGAACTGACAAGACCTTTTGCATTCGAAATTTCCACATCTGATAGTTAGAGCCATCATCTGCGAGAGCTGCTATGTCGTAGAGTCTGCTAGATCCTTGAGAGACCTTAGCGCTTGCAGACGCTGACGTGTTTGAGCTTGCAGACGGCCCAGCCTTTGCCTTTGAGGCAGATGATGCAGATGGCGATGACATATCTTGTAGCTAGTAGTGGTACCACTTGTTCGAATATGATTTGAGTATGTTAGAGCTCGGGGCTCATAACCTCTTGAAGTAAGGCAGACGGACTCAGGTTTTACCTGTGAGAGGGAGTCTCAGACTTTAAATGAACAAGTCTATATTGTAGTACTCTAACCTGTGAGAGGGAGTCTACACATTATTCAGTAATGTAAATATCAAGAAAACGGAATAGAATTTACCTCAGACTTTAAATGAACAAGTCTGAGGTTCGCCGAAGGGAAAAACATTCAACCTAAGTTAAGGTAAATTATGTAAGGCTGTGCAGTGACAAAGACAAGGAAGACAAGGTGAAACCGGTCAAACTCCAACACCTTCCTGCTGGAGTCCCCCTCTTCATTGGTGCACCATCCCTGCATTGTAGTACCACATTTATTTATGATAGGCTGGGGAACCATAATGTCCATACTGAGTTAGTATTAACTCATACCTTGTACCTGAAATGCATGCAAGTTCTGTGTATTAACATGAATGATTGATGTTCATATGCAAGGGCTTATATGGGCTGATAGTTTCATGGGTGGATTCTGATGTGCTCCTGCAGGTAGAACAAGATGTTTTTTGGTGGACATCACAACTATCATTTGGTACTCATATGTATACTTGGAAGCCATCTGACCATGCCCTGCCACAGGGCTTATAATCCATCATAAGTCTCACCTCTTATGATTGTAGTGTGTCCAACCAGTGTATTCTTACTTCACCACCACAATGTTTTGTAAGGCCTTAGCAATCTAAAATTTTCCCGAGCTCAGTGGCCACAAGCGATCACCTTTTGTGTATCCTACAATCAAGTGTATGACAGTATAACCCGTGCCACATGTGAATATTTTTGTTGCTGATTAATCATAGTCAAAATGACATGGCAAAAAACTTAAGTTCCAGTGATGGTCTATCCTCGACCCAAGGCCTAGTGTTTTCTCCAACACAAGTCGTTGAGCTGCAACAGCGGCGTCCTATACGGTTTCCTATGAGCTCGGTATTGCAAACCGGACAAAGATATACCTTGTCACCCATCCGAGTGAGATGGTTTGTCCTTGTCCGATATTTCAGATTCCCCCTGTCTTCTCGGCTTCAGCCAGGCGTTCGTCCAATTTCTTGAGTTGCTCTTCGTTGTCGTTCTCCATGGACTCGAGGAGTGCAGGGTCGACGTCTATCCCACTTGAACAGGTGAGCACTCGATAATAAGGTGCCGTGTCTGCACCGAGTGAGCCTGCGTTTGAGTGTTAAGTCATCTACGCACTGTCGGCCTTGATCCCGTCCAAGAGCGACGTGCGTGCGACATCATGCAGATGGCCCAGAGATGGGGTTACGAGCGTAAACAGGTGTTGGGATTGGGTATGGGCAGGAGCGAGTCCCACGACAACGCGTATCACCAACCACCACCACCATGTCGAGAACAACCAAGGTCCACTCCTTCGCCCGCGCCTCTCCGCCATTATGGACCCGCCGCCATCACAGGGCCCGCCCTACTCCAACGTCCGTCAACACCTCTTCCACTCGCCTCACCTCCCTCCGCCCTCCCAACTGCATCTGCCCCCCGTCAGCTCGTCTCGCTCCAACATCATCAACACCCTTCCTCCTCTCAACCCGCCCAATGGCATGTCTGCTTATCGCCACTCTTCTCCTCCATCATCCTGGTCCACCGCGCATCAAGCTCTCGTGAGGACATCCTTCCCTCCATCCACCAACATACATCGGAACCAAGACAATTCAGGCGTGAACAACTGCAACCACCACCACCACCACCTCTCCGACCCGCGCCACCACAAGCTCAAAAGGGCAGCGATGACAACATGCCAGTGACAAGCGGCTTCGTCAAGAAACTGTACAAGTACGCCGTCCTCGTGGCCACGTTCCCCTGCTTACTTTCAGTCAGGTGCTGGAAGATCAATCCTCACAAGTCGTATCATGGGGTCCCAATGGCGACTGCTTTGTCGCAAAGGTCAGTCTTACTTCGTTCTTGTCCCATCATCATCTCATCATCCATCATCATTCTAATCACACACGCGATCTTCCTTTCCCCGTTCCCGAACTTGTCATGCCCTCACGTCTCCCCTCCAATAGGACATGAACGAATTCACGAAATCAGTCCTCCCTCGCATTTTTAAGTACTCTATTTATGCCGCCTTTGTCAGGCAAATATGACTTCTACAGGGTGGGTATCGTATTCTGGATGACCACGGTAACGTGGTTAATGCTCCGCATTGCTCTTCTCCATGTGCACCCTATATGCGTGTTCCGGGAATATTTCCTCTGACATGTTACTCTAGGTCAAAAACGCTGACGATACCCAGTTCGGTGATCACTCCTGGACATTCAAACATCATGACTTCCATGCGGACCATCGGGATGCCCTCGAAAACATAAAGCGCAAGGTCTGCGCAGCACGCAAATCGGTACCATCAGGGCCTGGCATCGGACCCTCTACGCTAGGTCGTTCCGGGTTCGCTGGTTCACCCAGACCCCTAGGTGGCGAACTGGAAGCTCTCCTAGCTCAAACCAACACCCTCACATCGCATACGAACACACTGCAGAACCACAATTCAGCACTCCAGTGTCAGATGAATACCCTACAATCCCGGACCAACGCACTGCATGTTCAAGATGCAACACCGCAATCCGTCACATCAGGACTACAGAACTCCCTATCTGGTTTTCAGAGCGCAACGTCAAGGTTACGGCAGCAAGTCACAGCGCTGCAGTCTCAGAACGACTCTTTACGGACACAGCTGGGTAGGTCAGAAGATCGGGTGAGAGGTTTGGAAAGGTGCTACAAGGACGTGCTGGGCGAAATGGTCCATTTCCAGAGGAATCTGGCGCAGCAGGATGCTCTGCTGCAGAGCCTAGTGCAATATTTTCTACGTTCGGAAGGAGGTGAGTCCGTTTACTTTTTTTTGGTTTGGATTTTGCCTTGTTCGTCCACGCTCCATGAGGTTTGGAAACCGATAGGACTTCTGGGCATTAGGAGGTCACAAGCCGGGCTACCTATAATGCAGGTGTTGTCAAGGGTTACTAGAACATGAGAGTTGGTGTCCGAATAGATCCTTGTGTTGATTTTGTCCGAGAGTCGCGCCAGTGACCTTACACTTCCTAATGTCTCTGTGTCTGCGTCTTGTTCACATACTTATTGTTTTGTTCCTCAGTGAAGCACAAGGATTCCCTCCTCGCAACATCCATCGCACCCGGACCGGCGCCACCTACATCAGCCCTTCCAAGTAACTTTCAGCAAGCACAAGGACCCCACACACCTGCAATGCCTCCCCCAACAATGACGGCGTCTCTAGGGCACAGTATGACTCCTAATACGCATCCGCCACCGTACATGTTTGGGGTGCCGACAAAAGTGTCGACCACGGCGGGTGCATTGTCAGCGTCGTTACTGGCTTCGCAACAACCACAGCCAGGCCCGTTTTTGCAGCCACTCACTGCGTCCCATTCGCAGCATATGCTTGGACATGGACATGGTCCACATGGTCCACCTACGTCGTCTGCGTCATCATCAGCACTTTTTCGGGCACTATCGCGAAGTCAGGCTCAAGCACAAGCACAGACGCAAGCACAAACACAATCCCCGTCTCCGTCGATACCACAACCACAAGGTCAGGCGCAAGGACCTGCTGAACCGCCCATACAATCGATTCAATCGATTCCATCTATGCAGGAACAGATGCCTTCTATTCGAGAAGCGATCCCGCTTTCGCAAACGATCCAATCTATACGTTCGTCCATGCAAGAGTCGATATCTTCCCTTCCGCAAGCGACTCAATCGATGCAACAGATGGCCTCAGCTATCCAAATGATGGAACCCATGCAGCAAGTTCAGTTTTTACCTGTCCATGAGGCCCATCGCGTACTTGGGCTGGTTGGGGATCATCGGTATCCAGATCCAACCACGATTGCGAGGGCGAGTTTGGCGCAGATGAATGAGATGTCGAGGAGGGCTGGGGCAGCTACTGATATGGCGAGTACTACTGGCACAGGTTCGGTAAATGGGTCGGATATGACAAGCGGTGATGCCCCCTTTTTGATTCCCCCAGATACGTCTTGGGACGGGACAGTGCAAACAGGTCATGAAGGATTGCAAGTGTTCACGTTGGGACATTTACTACCGCGGAGTGCGCTTGATGATGCGAATGGGAATTGGACGTATGGTGGGGATATACCTGACGGGAATGGAAGTGCTGATGTCGTAGATGGCATCGGTGTGTGTGAAGGAGAAGGGTTCGAGAAGGAGGAAAGTCCAGGTGCCGAAGAAGTTGTTCAACCTACGCCCACGAACCCCGGCGTCCGGGAATCTTCGTCAGGAACATCCGGCACCGCGCCATCTTCGTCTGGTGGAGGACAGAAATTGCGAGTCAGGAGGTCGACTTTTGTTCCAGGATGGGCAGTCCCACCACGCGTGCTTCTCGTCGATGACGATGCCGTGAGTCGGAGACTGAGCAGCAAATTTTTGCAGGTGTTTGGGTGCGCGATTGACGTCGCGGTGGATGGAGTGGGGGCAGTGAACAAAATGAACTTGGAGAAGTATGACTTGGTGCTGATGGTGAGTTGTCTACTGTACGTGGTGGTGTATGTTGGGGTTGGCTGTTGACATGTTTTGCAATTGCGATGGCTTTAGGACATTGTAATGCCCAAGATGGACGGTATATCTGCGACATCGTTGATTCGCCGATTCGACCACATTACTCCTATTATCTCGATGACAAGCAATTCGCGTCCGGCCGAGATCATGACGTATTACTCGTCGGGCATGAAGGACGTATTACCGAAACCGTTCACGAAGGAAGGGCTGTTGGATATGTTGGAGGTGGGTTCCTTTCTGCACATACTGTGTTTTCCGTTTGTGCTGCTTGTCACATGGTGGGATGGCTACTCACGAAATTATGATTTTGTACAGAAACATCTCAGGCACCTCAAAGTCATCCAGGAGATGTCAAGAGTTCCCAGGATGCCATGTGGTCCCCGCCTGTCCACAGAAAATTCGTTAACCGACGCACTCGTACCCGCTTCAACGACCTCTTCTGCGACTCCATCAACTACCTCTCCGTCTTCTTCAGCCACAACAGTCACTTACTCTGGAACAGAAGGTGACGAGATTGGACCACCATCGCAATCGGGGAATGCGGAGGATATTGATGGGGATGGCAGTGGTCTGTTGTTCATGGGCGGCGTTGGAACTGACATACGGATCGATCCGCTTGCGGGTATGGGTCTTACTGAGGAACGGTATCAAGCGATCCTCCACGACCTCGTCAGCGGGGAAAACTTGAACGGGGTGGGTGTGCCAGAGGGGTTTGGCTTTGACATGATGGGAGACGAAAGTATTGGAATGGGTGTCGATGTGAATGTTGAAGAGATGAGTGGTGGGATGAGCAGTGATATGGGCATGGGCGAGAAGAGGGGTTTGGAAGAGGAGTCGGATGGGATAAGAGAAGTGAAGAGGGGCCGGTTCGAGGTGCTGGATTAAGGTTGATGGGTGATCCGGGTCTCGTCCCCTATCTCCTGGTCCAAGCGAAAGTCCCAGTCAGCCACCTGTATGCCATGTGTCATGGCATTTCATTCCCCCTCCACACCTATGCCCATGTCCATGCCCACCACTTATGGCCATGGTCCCTGTGTTGTCCCACTTGCTCGGTATCTTCGCCACTGTACCTAGCTCTCCATACCTCCTGCTGATCATTGTGGTTGCAACCTCTGCCACCAATCTCCATATACCCCTGTCGTTCAATTCTATGCCTGATGTTCTGTCCATCCCATTACACCCTCATATGATACACAAATCACAAACTCACAACCATGCATACATGCACTTGACTCTTCTAGATGGATCTCTGCAAGTGCCTGCAGTAGAGGTGTGGAGAATCAAGTGTGCATACATCACACATCCATTAGAATTCACAGGCTAAGGATCATGGCAACAGGCAGGTGTGAACCAGGTGCAAATGTGATGTAGCTACAGAGTACAACTATGAGCTTATATCTGCAGCAGGGGCAATATATCAAAATTAAATAACCATATCTGTCAATCATTATGTCCAATATATGTCTTGTAAGTTTGACAAGTGACAACCAACATTCCAACAATATCATGCCCAGTAAAAATCTCAAATCTATAAATTCAGTCTTCAAGTTCAAAATACAAAAAAAGTAAAAACAAAGCCCCAATTTTTAAAGGGGAGGTATGAAATTGGCATAAGGGTGTTTTGAGTTCATGATGGGAAATACAAATTAGATACATTGCAAATAGTATGAATTTAGGTGATTTGGTTTCTCATCATTGGGCATCACACATTTCAGAGAAATTTGCATACAGGTGATTAGGGTCTGAACCAAAGTTACTTGCCAAAAATGGGTAAGGTGAGTGGTTGTTTGTAATGCAGCATTGGAAGCAAATGGCAGCCAATTTCATGTCATGAGGGGATGGTATGGAAGACCATCAAGTCATTTTGGTGGCAGCACCAAAAAATGAATGAAAATTGTATCAAGTCTCAACTTTCCATAATTGGTAAAATCATGATGTGACTGCCATAGGCGTGCTCAATTCCTAAAATTAGTTTGCAGTTCACCAGTTTGTCAGCTAATAATGAGCTGCAGAATTGATTATTCATACCCTAAAATGTACTAGTCTGGTACTGGTGCCATGATTGGTACAACATGACTGCATCCTAATATTCCATAGTCCCCCCATAGTGCCCAGGATCCCTTCCACTGTTGGGTGTTATCACTGTCTGATATACACTACATATGATCCTTGACATGTAGAATAAGTGTATTAGAGTATATCTGAGTGTTTATTTGAGTAATCTAAAGGCCTTGAATGGTTGGAAAGTGCATTAGATGGAAAAATAGAAAATGTGTATACATATCTGGTATTTCAGACATATCTATCTGGTTATGATATCCCCTTCACAGGTACATGAGTGCCTACCACATATCAAAAGCTCATAATCTGTAATGGAGTGGCTCAGGTGCAATGCCATGGTCTCCTCCATATGTCACACTTTGGAAAACTCTTCCTGGGCATTTGGTGCTCCTGGCATAGAAGGTATATGCTCACCATATACTTCTGACTATGCAGAATTGCACAAGTGGGTAATACAACAGTGTATCTGTGCTTAGTAATACAAATAAAATGTCAATCAGTGCTCCTGAAACATTTCTTCCATTGCTTGCCATGGGTCATCTGGCTCAAGTCCAACTCAGTGCAGCACCCTTTGGGCATGATTGCTGTGGTGCACATTGAGTAAAATGGTGTCCTCAAAGTTGGAGGGATCCATAGTAGTAATCTTCCACCAGGAGCTTTAATCCAGCCATCAAGCTGCAACTGGACTGGTTGGGGTTGAGTCCACATAGTATCCTCCTGAATGCACCCATCAAGAAGTTCCTCACTGTTATGGAGTGCATGGAAGGGGGCAGATGAAAAGCAAATCTGATATCCCTTGGGACCTGCAACTGCATTGGGTAAAATCACATCACAGTGGAAACAGATGCTTACTGCTTGTAGCATGCCAGACCCTCACAGTCTTGTCCCCAGAGCCTGAGGCAATACTCTTCCCATCAGGGGAGAATCCAACTGAATTGACACAATCTGTATGGCCCTCAAGTGGCCTCCCAATCTCCACTCCTCCCTCAACATCCCACACCCTCACTGTCTTGTCATCTGAGCCTGACACAATCCTCTTCCCATCAGGGGAGAATCCAACTGAGAAGACAGAATCTGTATGGCCCTCAAGTGGCCTCCCAATCTCCACTCCTCCCTCAACATCCCACACCCTCACTGTATTGTCCAAAGAGCCTGACACATTCCTCTTCCCATCAGGGGAGAATCCAACTGAATTGACCCAAGATGTATGGCCCCCAAGTGGCCTGCCAATCTCCACTCCTCCCTCAATATCCCACACCCTCACTGTCTTGTCATATGACCCTGACACAATCCTCTTCCCATCAGGGGAGAATCCAACTGAGAAGACAGAATCTGTATGGCCCTCAAGTGGCCTCCCAATCTCCACTCCTCCCTCAACATCCCACACCCTCACTGTCTCATCATCTGAGCCTGACACAATCCTCTTCCCATCAGGGGAGAATCCAACTGAATTGACAGAATATGTATGGCCCTCAAGTGGCCTACAAATCTCCACTCCTCCCTCAACATCCCACACCCTCACTGTATTGTCAGATGATGCTGACACAATCCTCTTCCCATCAGGGGAGAATCCAACTGATCTGACCCAAGATGTATGGCCCTCAAGTGGCCTCCCAATCTCCACTCCTCCCTCAACATCCCACACCCTCACTGTCTTGTCATATGACCCTGACACAATCCTCTTCCCATCAGGGGAGAATCCAACTGAGAAGACAGAATTTGTATGGCCCTCAAGTGGCCTCCCAATCTCCACTCCTCCCTCAACATCCCACACCCTCACTGTATTATCATATGACCCTGACACAATCCTCTTCCCATCAGGGGAGAATCCAACTGAACTAACAGGATCTGTATGGCCCTTAAGTGGCCTCCCAATCTCCACTCCTCCCTCAACATCCCACACCCTCACTGTCTTGTCATCTGAGCCTGACACAATCCTCTTCCCATCAGGGGAGAATCCAACTGAATTGACAGAAGATGTGTGGCCCTCAAGTGGCCTCCCAATCTCCACTCCTCCCTCAACATCCCACACCCTCACTGTATTGTCATCTGAGCCTGACACAATCCTCTTCCCATCAGGGGAGAATCCAACTGATCTGACCCAAGATGTATGGCCCTCAAGTGGCCTCCCAATCTCCACTCCTCCCTCAACATCCCACACCCTCACTGTCTTGTCATCTGAGCCTGACACAATCCTCTTCCCATCAGGGGAGAATCCAACTGAATTGACACAATCTGTATGGCCCTCAAGTGGCCTCCCAATCTCCACTCCTCCCTCAACATCCCACACCTTCACTGTCTTGTCATCTGAGCCTGACACAATCCTCTTCCCATCAGGGGAGAATCCAACTGAACTGACCCAAGATGTATGGCCCTCAAGTGGCCTCCCAATCTCCACTCCTCCCTCAACATCCCACACCCTCACTGTATTATCATATGACCCTGACACAATCCTCTTCCCATCAGGGGAGAATCCAACTGAGAAGACAGAATCTGTATGGCCCTCAAGTGGCCTCCCAATCTCCACTCCTCCCTCAACATCCCACACCCTCACTGTCTTGTCATCTGAGCCTGACACAATCCTCTTCCCATCAGGGGAGAATCCAACTGAATTGACAGAATTTGTATGGCCCTCAAGTGGCCTCCCAATCTCCACTCCTCCCTCAACATCCCACACCCTCACTGTATTATCATATGACCCTGACACAATCCTCTTCCCATCAGGGGAGAATCCAACTGAACTAACAGGATCTGTATGGCCCTCAAGTGGCCTCCCAATCTCCACTCCTCCCTCAACATCCCACACCCTCCCTGTATTATCATATGACCCTGACACAATCCTCTTCCCATCAGGGGAGAACCCAACTGAGGTGACATAAGATACATGGCCCTGCAGGAGAACCTGTGCAGCTGGCCATGCTTTCAATCCTCCTATGGCAACTTTAGCAAGGCTAGTAAATTTGGGAATGAGCACTGCTGATAGCAATGTGTTTGCAGGAGTAAATGGCAATGCAGAGACATAAAGATGTGGGGTGCTGTGTAACATGACACTGCTGAAGTTCTGAATGAACTTGATTCCATTTTCTGCCAATCTCAACATGTCTGTACAACCATTTTGCTTCTGCAATGTCAGGTCAGATGTTATCAGGAGTGCTACTCGTGGAACACCCACCAGTAGCCATGTCCTCATACAAGTCAGAGCATCTACCCCCTTGCCAACCACCCCAAGAAGGCTCATTGTCTCCAACCAAAACAGAAATTTCTCACTTCCAAAAACATCCTTCACCAACCTTGCAAGCGTTGAATTCCACACAGTCTTCTCCAGGTGTGGAGCCCAGAAGTTACAGGCATAAGTTAGATGGTGTGGAATGCTCTCGTCGATTCTCCTCTTCAGATCAGATACCTCCCCATTGGCCAGGTATGAACTTTCCAATCCACAGATGTTGAACTGGAGTTTGTCGCGAAGAACCCGCAACGTGGCATGGGCTAGGTCTTTTCCATCAGATGTGTCAATGAAGTAGACACCACTCCACGACGGATCCGTCAGGAAGTCATAAAAGGATGAATGGAGGGGCCGCACTGCAGAGCAGTGGTCGACGATGCCACCCAGCACAGGCGACATGAACTCGAGGATGAGAGTGATCTCATAATGGTCCTCCTGGTTAGGGAACTTGTCATGCATGCGCTTCAGCTCCGACATGCGCAGAGGTTCAAGCGTCATCACCACTTGGCGCATCACAGAGCAGTATCGCTTCATGGTCGTCGAGCTCGACTGGGGAATACCACCCTCCAGGATTGTAAAGTAGGTCGTATCCAAGAGTGATATTCCTTCTTCGGGCCGCAAAGCCATCAGGTCATCGTAGCATTCTTTCGAAGTCGCTCCAGCTGTATTTGGCTTGATGAACTCGCAAGCCAGGCGAGCCCACTCAAACAGACCATCAGACTTGTTGACAATATTCTGGACCTCTGTCTCTCCAATGCTATCAAGACTGTCAAGTTCCTTGGAAACATATAGCTTGATATCACGTTCCACCAACTCCCACGGGATGTCATCCAATGAGGTTGCCTTCACATGCAGAACACCCCTGATGGCGCACACAACGTCGGGCAATGGTCTGGACGTCAACAAGATCCAGAAAGGCAGTTGTGCAGCTTCGGGCGATGCCAGAAGGCATAGGATATGCTTCCTTGATGATGGCTCCCCACTTTCATCCAAGGCATCGATTACCACCACAACATTCCCAGTGATCTCTTCATTAACTTCGGATAGTGGGTCCAAGATGAATCGTTTCCACTGCTGCAGCACATCAGATGTCGTCTTGAGTGAGAGGTTATTTGACACGATTTTAGCCAACGCCCGCCGAAATGCGGGGTCATGATCCGCCAGATCCCGAGCAATGGTGGTCAGAATCTTTTCCTCCTGCCACTCGGCCTGCCTGTCACACGCGAAGCAAAAACAGGACCCGAGGGCCCCCATGTCCTGGATCCACGACGCGATTGTATGGGCAATAGCCGATTTTCCTCTTCCCGCCTGCCCATGAAGCCACAAAATGCGAGGAGCGTTCTCATCACAATTGGCAATCCAAGCAATGATATCCTTCAAAATTCCCGTTCTGGTACCATCGAGGCATTTCTTAGTCATATTCAGTCCTGTGCCAGCTGTGTAAGCCATCCCTTCGAGATTCAGGTCTTCAAGCACGTAAGTCATGTTGATCTGGATGTCCCAGGTCGTGCGGTCCCAATATTGTTGCATTAGGACACCTAGATTATTGACGTGACTGTGGGCAATGGTCTGTGGGTCGTGAACAAGGCTGTCTGCGATCCTGACAACTGAGAATGTGTCGCATCAGAATATGAGGGCAAACCGAAGTTACCATGACCATAGACATACCGAAGTTCTTATGTTTGGTATATTTTATGATGAACTCTGCCACACCTTTGATCTCCTGCGAGATCTTCTGTAACGTCTCCTTCATAATGTCAATCTTCGTGAGGGTATCCTTTTCCATGAGAAATTCGTAGACATCCTTGACAGTCTTGAGGAGGCCAAACACCTCGTTGTCTAAGTTCGCTTGATTGATGAGCAACTATCAGGAACTGGATGGGTAAGGGATACGCAAGAAGATGGACAAACGCACTTGAGAAGCACCAGTGAGAATCCCCAGGGCAAACTGGACATAAGGATGAACCTATATGCTTATATCAGGACACACCGGAGATGGGGTGTAAAGTACTTACATTTGATAGGGTGGTAACGAAAGAGTTGAACAGTTTGAGAGACTGAAGCATGCCCTCGATCGTCTGAATACTCATCATAGTGGTATTAGCATCTCCGACAAGACCGACAGCTGATTGGAGAGCAGGATATATGGGTAGCATGCCATCCATTGCCTGTTGTGTGGCATTGACTTGCTGGCTAGTGCTGGCGTCAGCCAAGTTCCCTTGCTCAACCGGGAAGAATCGTCATAGCAAGGGGTAGATGGGTTGACCTATCGACCAATCGACCCATTTTTCACACTCCACTGAGCCGACTTCCGAACTCCGCTTCCGAAGCGACCCATCGTGACCTTTCGCCACACATGACCATGGTGGCTGTGCGGTGGCTTCCCCCGCCACTGAGTGAGTGCACTACACGACAGAATGACTTACCATGGGGCCGGGGAAGCAGTGCTAGCACGCACGGGGGAGGAGGGGGGGGGAAGGACTGGGCAAATAGCTAGTAGGTAGTACACAGGACTTGTACTAGTGGTGAGAATTGTAACGGGAGGGGGAAAAAAGAAAGAAAGAAAGAAAAAAAGAAGCAAAAAATGGGGGATCACAACCAGGATGAGAGATTGTGTGGATGCAGAAGCGAGAGCGAGGACAGAAACAAAAAAACAAGAAAAAAGCAAAAGAAAAGAAAAATTACCAACTCCACGGGCCACGAGCAACTAGAACTAGACCCTTCCTTTGTGGCAGCGTAAAGGCGGACTGTGGGAGGGGGGGTGACAGCGTGAAACCAGAACTTGGGAAAGCGAAGGGATTTGCAGGCGGCAGAGGTGTCGACTTTTTTCTGTGGACAGTAATATGTAAGTTGGGAATGGGCCTTCAACCGCAAAAATCCTTCCTTACAAACTCCTTGAGCATCGAGAGATCCACATTCAAATCCCACTCCAGATACTGACACATCTCCCTCTCCATCCGTACTTACCTCCCGAAGTTGAAACATACCCTGGGCCACAATATTCCATGACTTGTTCAAATAGGTATTGTCACCGACTGGGGCATCCAACGCTTACTCCCTGAGGTCCTCCTCGAGGAAGGATATTCGGAGCCAGCTGGCACCATCCCGCTGGATCATGCGGCTGTCAGGCATCGAGCCGTCGACCTCGAACCCAGGATAGAGCCTGAAGAGGGCCATGGAAGGGTTCTTGTCATTACCGGTGATGACGGTGCGATCCTTCAACATCGCTGCAAATGCCTGGGCCTCGAGGATCAACAGGGATTGCTCACCACCACTGAAGGGACTGCCGCCAATGAACTGGTCATAAACTGCCTTCACCGTATTCAGGAACGCTTGAGAATGGAAAGTGTTGCCTCCAGAGAAGATTCCCTGCGGCTGCGGCCACGGGGGCAATGCCTCATCCTCCTTCAGCTTTGACTTCACACCATCAGCACAGACACCTCGCTTGTGGTTGACTGCTGCCTTCTTGGGGCCGGGGTACATGATGGTTTGGCAGCGAGAGCAGGTCAGGACCTTACGAGGCTGGTAGCGATGGGATGAGCAGGTTGTGCCAAAAACGACCATTCGCATAGGACGTACCTTCTTACCAGAGGGAGCGACTTTGATGAGCTGGATGACAGAGCAGTGGCGGCGCCAGAACGCCTCAGAGTTTCGTTTGGCTGTCAGGGTGGCATGTCAGCATGCTGTAGTAGCAGGAATGGCATTTGCTGGCACATCTAATTGAAAACTGGACTTACATTTGTAATCATCCTTGATGATGCGTTCGATGAGCCGACATTCAATGCGACTGAGTAGCTGCAGCAGGGCTTGAGGGTTCTTCGTGATGCTTGGGCCAAGCTTGAGGATAAGTCGCCGGTTGTACTCATTTGTCGCATCAACCCATTTCCGTGAGGTCATTTGATATGACAGCCACCCGAACTCAGCTCGCATCTCCATGAAGAGGTAGAACTGATCCTCACCGCTGATCACGAGTGACTCTGGTGGAATTCCTGTGGCAATTGAGAAGAGTTGCTGCGAGCGTGTCTCACCAGTGACACATTGAGCCCGTCGAGTGGATAGGTTTATCAATGGCAGTCGGCTGGTGGTAGAAGTTGTGGCCGTGGTCAGGGTGGTTGGATGGAATGGTGAACCGCTGGTGAAATGGCCGGGAGTGTCAGAAAAAGAACTGAAGTCAGAGCTCAAGAGAATCTGCGGGCTGAGAGCAGGGGTGACAATGGCACACTCAGGAGTTGGCAGCGCAGGCTCCAGTCTTCGAGACTCAGGGTGCTTCGTGATCGTAGGGTCCTTAGTTGCATTCAAGGATGTGCCACTGGCCAGAGATGAGACTTTGAAAAAGGAGTCGAGGGTAGATTGCGATCCCTCCGATGAGACAGCGGTGGCAAGCGAGTTCAGCTTGCACTTCTGGGATACAGCAACGCTGCAAGGGGCCAATTGCTTGGGCAGCTTGGGAAGACATGGGTGGACAGCGCTGGTATCGGTGGGTACTGGAGCCGTGGCAGAGATGACATGGCTGGATGGGTTGGCAGGCTGGTCCAGAAGCTTTGGATCAATGTGCCACTTGTTGAACAAGACATCTCGACTGATGTGCAGGGCCTGTTCGGTAACATTTCCCTCGTCTGTCTCCCAGCCTGGAAAAACTGTCATGACAGGCAGACCGCCGGTGGTGCACTGAGCTTGGCTCCTCCTTGAGTAGTCCACCAAACGTCAGAGAGTGTTCTGACTCTACAAGGCCAAAGGTCTCGCCAGAGTCAGCTGCATGGAGCTGGGGGAGGGGCGGAATTTGACACTCGGGTTCTGATGCATGGAGTCAGTTGTAGCATTCTGCAATAGCACTCGAGAGATGGAGGTGATGGGAGCCATGTGTAGACAGGATGAATGGATCCACGTTGGCACTCTCGGATGCGATACGTACATTGCGTTGGAGGACAAAGTCATGGCTAAGTGCAGTCAGCATCACGAGGCCACTTGGCTGTGCACGCTGCAGCAGGTTCCAGGCCTTGTGACATCCCTCGATACGGCTTCCATCTGAGAGGATGTCTTGTCGACGGCGCTCTAAGCACCCTTTCTGAATGTGCTTGAGTTGTTCTTGATGAACCTATAAACGAAGTTGTGAATGCAGTTAGTTTGGCAGCACATGGCAATCTCATTTGACAGCTCGTACCTTCAGCGATGCAGCAGACCACACTGTGCCGCTTTCTGACCATTTATCATAAGCAGCAATGAGCCATTCCTCCTGTTCGAGTCGACTCCAGTACTCTGCACCAGAGCCCCCATCCTTGGCATGCTTCTTGAGGATCGCATTCGTGATATCGGCCATGACAGCACTGCGGAGGGGATTCTTACTTGCATTCATGATGGTCGCCAGATATCTTGGAAGTGATCAGCATGGACGGACTTCGAGCTTTCTTTTTCCAAGCATTAGCACACACCTTGCAATAAAGTGCCAGACGTCTTGGATGGAATCAACTTGAGGGAAAACCGCAAGGAGGGCGCTCCGGACAGCACAACAATTGTCACTGACAATCATTTCTGGGGCCGTCTTCCCAAGGAGCTCTGTGCGCTGCTTCAATCCCATAAGAACCTCCATGATCTCTGCATTCGACTTTGACTGGCAAAATCTCTGTCATATGAACACCAGGTAATCAGAAATAAGGTACGTCGACACTTGTGTGTGAGGTAGAAGGAATGGCACTTACCCAACTGACGATCTGATTATCCTCATTGAGAACACTCAAGATCCCGCCCTTGAGGTGCTTGGAATGCTGACAGTCCTTATCCGTAAGTGATGCCTTGCTCGAGACCTTGAATGTGCTATCGAGCGAGCCACAAACCGCTGAACAGCACCGACGTGAATCATCAGCATAAACTGAATGATGCAGACTTGTTACCTGTTAGAGTCCTGAGGTAGGACTCGGATTCTTGCTGCCTTGTCTTTGAAACGAATGATAAATAGACTTCTGAAACCATCTCGTCTGTGATTGGCCGACCAGCATAGCCTTGCAGATTCACAAAGGGAGAGAACATGGTGAGCAGGTGGTTGCTCCTTCCAAAATAGGCTGCGACTGTCTTCGGCTTGGAACATTGGTGCTGAAGCTGATCGAGATACTCAAGCTTCCATCGTTGGTACTCGAGCAGGTGAAGCTCTGGAATTGAGGTGGTAAGTAAGCCTTAGCGGGCTTTCCCTGCAATAACAACCCATACTCACGCTTGATCTGCTCAGCGATTGCACCTGATGTTGATGATGGCCAGAGTTCTACAATCAAGTTGAAAAGCTCTCGTGTCACAGCGCATCAGTGGAAAAAGATTGGGATGCCACCTGGGAACAACACAGTAAGCACCTTCTGAGGTACAGGTGGAATTTCCTGATAGGGACTTACGAGGTATTTTCCAGTGTTCCCAATTCCTCCAGTATGCGATGCTGGTTGTCGTGAAGCAGTATCCCACTGACTCAGCCTGCAGTGTTGACACACCGACCTGAATATCGTCTTCAATCTCGGTATGCCTCTCACTTGATCTCTCCCTCAGATTGTTGCCGGAACTCTTGGCCTTACACCCATTGCACCGAAGCTGTAGCCCCAATGCAACTTCCTCATAAAAAATTCCGTGTACCTCACACGCACCTGTTCCAGTCCAACCCTCCCATGTTACAGCGTCACTTGAGAGGCATTGTGGGCAACAGGTGAGCTCCGGGTAGTAGAAAGGATGGACAACATTGATGGGTTTCAGGTACCGCATCTCAGGCACAATTGACGATAGCCCAGGCTGCTTGTGAGTGTGCAGGTAGGTTGGTGGCAGGAAACGTGGGCCGAGAATCGGAACATCCAAGCCAATTGCAGCGGGCTCATTGGCCGTCTTTTTACGTGGCCATGTCTTCTGCCACAAGAAGTTGACGTACTCGACGACCTCAGCTTCCCAGCTAAGCTGCAACGAATCCCGCTGGTTCTTCTTCTGGGCAGGTAGGTCTGACCAGGCTTTCACTCGTCTGTTCTGTTGGAGATTGTAAATCTCCCCTGTAATGCTTGTCTTAGGTGCGAGTTTTTACTTGATTACATAAGCGCTTAGAGCGCACTTACTGTACAGTTTTCATACTGTTCCCTCAGTAGTTGAGTCACTACTGAGGGTAAGTTCACTGTTATTTAGTAGTTCCCTACTTACTGATACCTTGTAGCTGCCTACAGGTACATTTAATATAACAGTAGTTGAGTCACTACTGAGGCTGCCTACAGCCCTTTTCTACATGTTCACCTAGTAATGGATTGTCCATTGATATGTTTGCACAGGCAAGCCTAGTTTACTCACAGATTTCGCCCAGTCCACTTGGAATCTCTCACGGTCGCTGGCAAGCACGAGCGAGGAATTTTGAAGGATAGCAGTGACTGATTTCGGTTTGTAGACAGACATCCTCAGTCTTGCTATGACGATTCTTCGTAGTACCTTGGAACCAGTGGTTGGAGTGGCTCGAGACTCTCGAGTGTTTGAGCTCAGCTACTTATACCAACTGCCTCGTGATTATGTGTAAATATTTACTTGCTGGTAATCCCCTCGTGCAGTTTGCAAGGCTACTATTGACTACTTGCTCAGTCGCATCAGCGGCCAGGGATCGGGACAATGCGATTGTGTGCCCGTTAGTATTAACGTCATCTTGCCAGCTGGACTGACCATGCCACTTGTGGAAATTGGCACTGAAGAACGGGTTTAGTGATCGCGTTTTTCAGAATTTACATACAGAGCGGAAAGCCTCAGGGAAGTAGATGAAACAAGCGACAAAACATGTGGGTGATCAAGAAGACATTTGCCAGACAACCTGAAGCTGCGTGTCGATCGAGTACTAACTGCTGCACATTCTTGTATGTAAACTTACTTTGGATGGATGAGAGTAGAATAATGCAGTTAAATGGCGACACCTGAGTGCCCGAGCTGCAGATTCTGCGAGAGTCATCACCTCTATTGAAAACCCTCTGTGAGAGTAGCATAAGTGTCATTTCCTACGGATGGATGTTTGGGCACACAAGGATAACTAGAGTAAGGATATAATACGTAGACAGAAACATGGCACACTTTCGCCACCATACTCATACATAATACCCAACACATTCATCGGCCCAGTCGCAGTAAGGTTCATAGATGAGCTACTACCCACATACGAGAGATGAAAGCTATCCATTCTAAGTTTTCGTAATTGTCCACACGATGGCTTGAAACGTACCTAAGTTGAAGAGGATTCGAGCGCTCTGGATTGTTGATCTTGGCAATACATACCCCAGGGCTGTCTCCTAGCACGAATAGATTGTCCCTCTACTTCGAGTGCCTCCTCGGAACCTATGATGGCAAAGGGAAGGAGGGCCTACACGGCATGTTAAAGCTAGTAGGACGAATTTAAATGCCTCCCAAATTACTGACCCGTAGTTCACTGTTGTCTTGGATGGTCTCCTCATCATCTTCTTCAATGTCATAGGGGAAGTTGTAGATGGGGATATCATAGTGCTCGATGTCCTCCATGATCTGCCGTGCGAGTCAGTGCCGGAACAAAAGATCCATTGGACCAATACTGATGCATTTCTTGAAACCCCAGAATTCACTTGGGGTCAAGGAGTCGGCTTTGCCAATGGCAGAGATCACATTGACACGAGGTGACAAGCAGCACATCAACTCGATATCCATTTCCCTCGGACTGTTGGAAGAGAGATATCAGCAAAAAGAAGTCACGTGCAACACAGGCTGACCTACGCATGACCGGTGGGTGGGATGAAGTACAGCAGAGCATGAACTCGGTTGTCCCTGAACCTACAGTTACGTTTAATGCGGGACTCTTCCACTAGGATGGCTGACCTACACATGACCGGTGGGTGGGATGAAGTACAGCAGAGCGTAAACTCAGTTGTCCCTGAACCTATGGTTATGTTTAATGCGGGACTCTTCAGCCAGGATGGCTGACCTACACATGACCGGTGAGTGGGATGAAGTACAGAGTATTGACACTCGAGGTAGCCGGCAATTTCTTGAAAACTAGGGAAAAACGAGTCGAACAAATGCGAGCAAGTGATACAGTGGTACTGATGCAAACTTGTTATCGATATTGTCACCGAAGCCAGGTGTATCTACAATGGTTAGTGCAATGCAGACCCCATCCTCCTCGAGTTCTGTGGGGGAAAGAGTTGACATAACATGGTAATGTCATGCCGTCAGAAAATCAACATACCGACGTTGACGGGCTTTATCCTGATGCCTTCCTCGATGTGTGTGGTGTCTGGGTTGTTGGACAGTTTGTGTGCCAAGACCTCAGAATCGCAGAGGGTGTTGACAAAAGTTGTATGCCCAGTTCCAGAAGCACCTGAGCCACAATGGAAGCGAACAAACTTCAAAATTTTGTCTGCACAGAAAGGGGAGTGTAGGATACGAACCGACAACCATGAGAGTGAACTGGACACCCTTCTTAATCTTGTTTCCTCTGCGTCTGCCAGCGAAAGACATTTTGTGGTCGAAAGAATTGTCAGGTATTGGTGAACTTGCTAGAGCATGGGAAAAGTACTTCTCCATGAATGCCATCACCTCTGGACTGGAGACTGGTCACGAGCAAGGTTAAGTTCGTGCTCGACCACGCTTCTAAAGGAGTCACAGATACATAGTCATACCTTCAAGCGGACATGATAGACACATGGCGTGACACAAGTAAGCTAGAGGATGGCAGTCTGTGCACTGCTGTAAGGGATGATGTGCATGTGCATACGAGTACAAGTTACATACATACATATCGTTTACCTGGCCCATCGTTGCACTTTCATTTCATATGCATCTACTAAATCAGGAACAACGGCTCGCACCATCACGGCAGGCAGCCACAGACGAAGTGATGCAGTTGGGGAGACAGGTGCAGATTGTGTGCGCTTAATTTGCTTCTTAGCCCTGGACCGTGCAGCAGTCTTGAGTCGTCTTGAGCCATTATTATCATCGGCGGCAGCTTTATCTTCATCAACCTCCTCATCGTCTTCGTCAGAGGCCGTCAGGATGTCAAGCAGTGGTCGGATGCCACGTACACCAGATGCTGCATGAGTTACAAGTGCTGATGGATCAACAAGCACTCAGTATTCTGGTATACCGTCTGTTGAAGAGTGCTCACGAATGGAAAGCACGTCCATCAGTAGTGCAGGGTCAGAGGAAGGCATGGAGGTAGGTGGGACAAGATGAAATAAGGCGAGCGAAAAGGGTGTGGATAGGGAAGAGGGAACATCATTGCCTTCCGAAGTTGATGGATGCATCTGGGGGAGAGCAGTGTCATCCTGATCACAAGGATCGCAGCCTGGCACCACACCGGCATCGATGACTCTGCATCTAAGAGCCCTGCACACAATGCCTTGCCATAGCATAGTTCTGAAACGTTTCATTATGTTATCTCTGATGCCCCACTCGAAATATAATTCACAGAGGGAAGCTATCCGTGCCGGATCTGGATTGCTTGACCACAAAACAGGGGATGGAGGGCGCAAAGGTTGCTCCATTTTGGATGTGAGCGGAGAGACGTACAACAAGAGAATGGGAATAGAAGGGAATGAGTCTGGCAGATAAGCTGCGAGAGAAGGCCTTTTGGATGGCAGAAAACCGCTCTTGTTTGACCTAAGTTCCATCCTTAGCTGATTTCGCCATTTACTCAGAAAATCATCAAGCCTGTCTCCCTTAAGGGTAGTGGCGGCACATACTAAGGATTCCCCAAAGCCTGCATGGGCAAGCCCAACAGCAACGGCCTTTCCACAGCCTGGAAGCCCTGCCAGTATGTAGTCACCACCAGAGAGAAGCGCAATAAGAATAGCACCACCACGAGTGATTCGGACAGATGGGTGGGTTGAGAGAGTCAGCATGGTAAGTCAGCACATGGTTACTGTCATCTCTGCCCTCTGAATTTTTGATGGGGTGCAAATGATTACCAGAAAGTGTGCTGCTCGGGCTGCGCTGTATTAGCACTCACAAATTATCAAAGGGAAATTGAGACGCACTTGCGGATGACCATGGTGGCACTAAAGAGAAAGGTGTCTACATCGTCCGAGAGTACAGCATCAATGATGCCAATACTGTTGAGGTATGCGAGTTCAGCTTCTGCTTCACCGGGTGCCATTCTCCATTCAAAACCAAATGCATGGATGATGTTCTTCATACCTGTCGTGAGCCAGTGTGTGTTACCACCGACGCATTTGCTGCGTTTGATGGCGGGACGTTTGAGGCCATCAAAGACAAAGAGGGGGAGCAGGGGCGATTGAAGAAGTCGACAACATCAAAAGAAAAGCGTATGCAGTTCCAGGTTTTCGCCTTCTCTGCCATAGGCCGCATGGAAGAACCAAATGGATGCGTCGATTCCGATGCGAAACCCTCGGCGACTGTCTGGGTTGGCAACAAATCCATCCAAAACTGCCAGATCTGTCAGAGAGTGTACTTCAGCAGCTGGCCAAAGAACCTGAACAAATTTCAGTTGCTGGCAGCTTGTCTAACAATCATAGACACTTGCCTCCCACAACCCTGCAACACCCATCGTTATCCGATGTCGCCTAGATCTTGGAAGAGGTTATTGATCTCGGACTTTCACATGCTGTCAATGACCCCCTTGGGTGGAAATTCCGGGTTGCGACAGGTTACCCCTTGCCAGCTTCTCGGCTCGCCTCCAGCTTGCGGACCCCTTGTTATGACAAATCTGCCCTCAACCGCCCCCTGACACATCACGTGACCGACACATGATGAGCCAGCGGCATTTTTGGGGCAAAGTGGCGCTGTATAAGCCTTAGCATATCCCATATAAGTTTAAAAGCCCCATATACATATTTTGAAGGCCTATACACAAGTTTTGAAGCTGTGGCACTATTCAAAATAAATGTATTGTGCTCCATACAGTTTGGAATGGTTTGGGCCAGTAATTTAAATGTTTTGCATGTTAGTTGAGCAGCTGAAGCAAGGCGTGAGAGTCGCCTTTCCTCTTATGGTGGTGAGCTCATCGTGCGCAGAGCCTCCAGCACAGTGAACTCAAATCTTCATTACAACACATGTAGCTATGACCAGTTGCCTATATCTGTGCCATCCCTCAAACTTTGGAGGATTTTGAGATGCACAATGTGAATGTCCAGGTATTGGCTGCACCAATCTACATTTTAATCATTTGTTATTCAGACCTTAGAGTATGTATGTACATGTACAATACAGAACAATAAATGAATGCTATATAAAATTAATCCACTGCTGAGGGAAAGGTCGTCTTCACAAATGAGATGTAGGGGTGGGGGCCATTGAGGTGTAGTGGCATTGGTGGTGGAGGCTGGGTGGTGGGTAACCAAGGGCACCGCTGCCACACAGCTTGGTGCGTGCTGACTTATCGGCTGTCAGGGGTTATGGTCGTCCTCAGCAATCACTCGTTGGGGATGTCGTCGGGCATGCGCGTGAGTGGTGGGTGGTGGTGATCGCAACAGTACGTGGTGAAAAATATATATATATATATATATTTACTTACCCAAGCATTGCCGAATGCGGCATGCCACTGGTGCATCACGTGAGCCACGTGACATGTCGGGGGGCGGTTGAGCTGGGACAGCTGCGTCAGCCGGTTCTGTTACTGGACACTTTGATTCAGTCCTCTGAAAAGGATGGAAAATCTTGGAGAGCAATTTGCTACGAGTTTTGGCCGGTGTTGCACTGATCGAACGAGTGTCAACATAACTCTGAGACCCTCTTTGTGAATGTTCCTGGGAAAACTGATAAAATCCATAGCATGTACAGTGTAGGCTGCATACCGAAGGAGGGTTACGTGCAGAGCTGAAGAAACGATGCTCGGAGGCCATTGTGATTTGTGCGAGACTTGTAGGTTTGATTCGAGGTTGAGGCCCAGTGAAAACTGGTTATAACGTGGTGTGACCCTGGCTGCCGAGATATGAAACCAATATGAAAAATATGATGTGTTCGATAATGTTTATGACACTTTCCTTTTTTGGGCTGTGTTACGTAGTGTTATGTTCTGCAATCTATAGCATTGACTATGTCCTCAGCGCAGCGCAACTGCACAGCGCAAGCACGCACAGTATGCTCCCTACGCACAGCTACACAGTACGTAATGCAGCCTTATGCTCTTCTCCTCGACCTTCATGGCTTCGAACGCGGACCAACATGAATCTACAACGCGTTACATATGCACCTGCAGCAAGTACAACTTCGGCCAGCCTCATACAGTCTCCAAGGCGACTTTTTACCGCCATGTCAATGAGGCGGACACTGAGGAAGAGAGAGCATGCTTATGATCCAAAGCTCGCAAAGGACTTGACCCGGGAAAACGATCCGGGGCTCAGAGTCGCCATGCAGCCATTCTTCAGGCCATGGCAAAAAGGTGCCTTGAAACGGTTGATGATGCCCAGCAGCATGTTCGGCATCGGAAGCGTACTCGTAGCCCAGATATTGTGAGTTACTTTCTTTTCATGATGTCATATTAACATTATCATAGGATATACCCACGCATGAGCCAGATCTGCCCGAGACAGACCACGGTCCACTGGATGACGAGGTACATTACCCGTGCTTAACATTTTAACTGTCCACAATGATTTTGTCGACAGGAGGTGCCTCCAACACCTGATCTTAGTGGGCCAGTCAACGAGGTAAGCACTTACAGCACTTACAGGCATCTTCTCAGTATGCACTGACACCAAACATCTTTATAGGACGCGTTTCCTTTCATCCAGGACCGTTCAGATGCAGAAATCGACACCCAACTCAACGAGGTAAGTAGCCGTGGCTCATTTCTGGCGTTCCCAACCACTGACGCTAATTCTTTTTACAGAACTTTTCTCTGCACGTCCACGATGCACCCAATGCAGAAATCGACACCCAACTCAATGAGGTAAGTAGCCATGGCTCATTTCTGGCATTTCCAACCACTGACGCTAATTCTTTTTACAGAACTTTTCTCTGCACATCCACGATGCACCCGATGCAGAAATTGACACCCAACTCAACGAGGTAAGTAGCCATGGCTCATTTCTGGCGTTTCCAACCGCTGACGCTAATTCTTTTTACAGAACTTTTCTCCGCACGTCCACGATGCACCCGATGCAGTCCAACATCCTCCAGATGATGAGGTATGTCGACATCTATTTCCAGGCATGTCCATTGATCTGGATCCACGTCATAGCAAACCCCCATATCTATTCCAGAGCAAGCTAATCTCCCGCACACCCCCACTATATGGCACCAGCGCAGAACACGCCCTGTCATTGATATAGAGGCCCTCGCAGCAACTGCCACCCTTCCGTCTATGAAACAGACCATGTGCTTTATCAAAAGCCTCAAGCATGCATCTCTGGATGATCAGGTCTCCAAGCTCAGTGAAGAATCCCTCGAGAGGTTACGAAATCCCCAGAGCCAACCGATGTCCATTGAGAGCGTGGGCACACGTTACTCTATCACTACCTACCTAGCCCTTGAAAACGCGTCTCAAATTGCATACAATCGTGTCTGTCAAGCAGCCCACCACAGCTTTTCTGGCTCCCCAGGTGCAGATGACATTTTAAGTTTTCACGCTGTCGAAAAGCTTATCGCATCCTACACTGGCATTGTATCTGTCGAACATGACATGTGTCGCAATACTTGTATTGCGTACACTGGTCCATTCTCCCAACTCGACGCTTGTCCTGTGTGTAGCACCTCCCGCTGGAAGGAGGAAAGGTTGCAAGGCACTTGCGGGCGATCCAAAGTGCCAGCCCAAACATTCACCACGATTCCGATTGGGCCTCAGCTGCAGGCTTTGTATCGGAACAGAGACAGTGCCGAGGACATGGATTACTTATGCAGATGCACCAAAGAAGTCCTTCAGCAGATACAAGAAACAGGAAGCATCTCCATTGTCGATGACGTTGCCATGGGCTGGGACTACCTTGGTGCTGTTCTTGATGGCGATATCAAGCCCAATGACATTGTTCTCATGGTTTCTCTCGATGGAGCACAGCTGTATGATAGCAAGGAGTCCGAACTGCTGGATCTACATATGGATCATTGTCAACCTACCTCCGGACAAGCGGTATCACAAGCTTCACGTTCGACCAGGAGGTTTTATCCCTGGGCCAAATAAACCCAAGCATCTCGACTCCTTATTCCCAGGTCTACACCACTTGTCCGCTCTTCAAGCTGAAGGGCTCCCCATCTGGAATGCCCGCACAGAAACACACTATTTATCCAACCTCTATCTCTTATTCACGACTGCAGATGGTCCTGGTCTCGTCTATTGGAGTGGCATGGTGGGTCACAGTGGCAAGAACGGTTGTCGCATGTATTGCGGCATTCTCAGCAGACATAAGACCCAGGGCAAACATTATTACCCCACTCTACTCAAACCTCGTGACCACTGTGTCAGTGGGAGCGACCATCCTGACGTCGACGTCTTCAATCTCCCACTTGGTGGCTGTGCCAATTATATTAACAACCTCAAGATTATCATTGCCATGCACAATCAAACCCAATGGGACAAAAAGAAGACTGAAACGGGCCTAACGAAACCTCCCCTCCTTCTGGCGCTATGCCCAGATCGATGTCTCGGCGTTCCCCTCTGCATAACCACAGATATCATGCATCTTGCTGGTAATATTAGCGACCTTCTTATCTCCCTTTGGCATGGTACCATTGATCATGGTAATGGTGATGACCCAGAGCAATGGCCGTGGGCAGTCCTGGCTGACGAAGAAGTATGGCGTGCTCATGGAGATGCTGTTGAGCATGCCGGATTTCATCTCCCTGGTTCTTACGATCGCAAGCCGCGCAACATCACCAAGAAGATCAACACCCAGTACAAGACCTGGGAGTTCCAGCTATACACATTTGCGCTCGCCCCGATCCTACTCTATTCCATCCTACCCGCAAAATATTGGGAAAACTACTGTAAGCTTGTCCGCGGTTTTCAAATTATGTGCCAATGCACGTTAACAAAGGATGAGCTCGTTGATGCTCATGCTCTACTGTGCAGCTGGGAGCGTGAATTTGAGCAGATATACTACAAACTTCTCGAAGTCCCGTATTCATTTCATGTGCCCTTGCGTTCATCAAGTCGTTCACCTCGCCTCTGAGGCCGTTCACAAAGGACCTCCTATTTGCTATGCCCAGTGGACTATGGAGCGCACAATCGGAAATCTTGGCGAGCAAATCCGACAGCCCTCGAAACCATTCGCAAATTTAGCTCGTGAGGGTGTCAGGCATTGTCAGGTGAACTCCCTGCTTTCTGTCATGCCTGAGCTCGATGACTCAGCAAACAGGACTTCCTTTCGGTTCCATCGATCTTAATGACAGGTATGTTTTACTTCGCAAGCGTGCCAAGAATTCCATAATTCCCCACGGCGATGAAGCTGTCGCCATATCTCTATTCCTTGGCCCTGGGCGTGTCGTACCACGCATCAAGAAGTGGGCCCGGTTGGCCTACCGAACGGACAAATTGCACGATCTGCTTGGAGAGAAATGCTTCGTGCACCAGAGCAAATCCGTGTTTCACTGCAATGTAAAGGTCGGTCGGTTCACATTGCGAACATTTTAATAAGGCTAAATATACATTATGAAGTTTCTTAACGATGGAGACACTCGATGTGGAGAGGTGCAATATTTTACAAGACTGGTGACTACGGCAGATGACGGGAGCTGGGAGTACATCGATGTTGCTATCATCCGCAACTATTCGCCGCCCGACTGACGATCTACTTCGCCTTTCAAGTCACGTCGTTTTGGCTTCACGTTTACTTGACACAATTTCAGTAATCCATGTCAAACAAATTGTTGGGGTTGTCGTGATGATCCCTCGGCGTATGGTGTTACCATCGGGTATCGATGGAGACGTATATTGTATGATGGAATGCCCAGGTTTTGATGTGTCTACGTGGGGCGTACCATACAACGTGTACTGTGACAGGGAGTATGATGACGACAGGTGACGACATCGAGTAGAGTCATACATTTACCACTTTACTTGCAATACATTTCAATTGTTCGAAGCGGATTACATTGAGCGACAGACAACTGGGATTACAGACAGGATACAGAACAGTATCAAAACATTCAATACTGAGCATGCTGCAAATGGTATCAAGAAATTAAACTAGCCTGCGGCATTTTGTCTCTCTCTCGAGCCTATCCTCATACTTCTCTGTTGCTTCCCTCCTGCGCGAGATTTCGATGGGAAGAATCGAGGGGTCGAAAGAATGAAGATAGTATTTCCAAGGTTCGGATGGCACGTCGTCCTTGGCTTGCAGATTCCCAGCGCTCCAGGCAAGGAAAGTGCAGGGAAAAAGAGTTAGATGAGTAGTCTGCCTGCGAACGCATGATCGGATTCGATGGAATTTTTGTTTAAGTGTACTTACAGCCTGCTTTCACAATCGGCTGAATCCTCCGACTTGATGCTAGGACACTCACTAGGTTCTTCGAGCTTCGAAGCAGTTTCCTCAAGGGACAAAGTAATCTCCTCCGACTTGACCGGTTCCCTGTTTTCGAATGAGACGTTTTCAACCTGCACAGGTTGCGCATATGGTTCCTTGACTTCACCCCGGCCATGCTTGTGAAATTCGGGGTGTTTGACTGCACAATACAATCCTCTAGAATGTTGGGTATGACTAGGGAAGTCAGAAGCGAGATTAGAGAAAACTTACTTTTGTGCTGGGTGAAGATATGTTCAAAGAAAACGTATACGCATCCCAGTTCGGAAGAAAACCCTTCGACGTCGACGAGGACAATGTCATCGACCATAGTAATGGTCGGAGCGGGAGCAAAAGCGAGACTAGTCAGGTGTCGGCATTTGTTACGACAGGAGGTGGCAGCGTGTGTTCAATTAACAGGTAGTAATAGGGTCGTAAGGAAGAGCCTAATATCTAAGGCATGGGAAATTTACCTTAGCCAAATTTCTTCTTTGTCCGCCCACCTCCCCATAGGATGTATCCGATCGGCACCAGCGACTCCCACTTCAGTTTCAACTGGTAGCTCATTACTGTCGCCTCCAGTATCTGATATATTGCTTTCACCAACAAACGATCATGCTTGAAGACCCATTGGCCTTACCCCCTTTACAGAATACTGGCCCGGGTCTCCTATCCTCTCAGCAGCAGTCATTCATGCCGTACGTGCGCCAGAACTCGACTAACCATGTAAATGTAAGTAAAATGGATCTAATCTGAGTCATTAACGCTTCTCTAGGCCTGCATATATGCAGGATTCCCAAGTCGCACACCTGCAAGACCGTTGCAACACCCTCGAACGCCATTTGGTCAAGGTAACGTCAGAACGTGATACAATCAAGTAAGTATTCTTACTTCCTATACGATATTCTACTAACTTCAATCCTGTAGAAATCTCTTTGACCAGCTCACGAACGCAGTCAGATCCATGATGCATAACCCGCTATTCGAGACTTGCTCGCTGTTACAAGCACTTACGATTACAGACAAGAAACCTCCGACACGCGAGTCACATCTGAGTGTGCGATTTTGGACCAAGAAAAATTTTGATGACTGGCTTGACTCTGCCGAGGCCCAGGGGAGCGACTGTGGAATATATGCGTACCTTGAAGATGCAAATGGCGACGTTCCTTCAATGGAAACACTCAGCAATATGCGAAAGGCTCTACATGGGGCGTGGAGAGAACTTGGCCAGCACAATATGGCCCCGGAAACCTGGGGCAAGGCAAGCACGAGTGCACGGCAATTCATCCGGTCAACCATGGAAACTGCTTTCCTGCTTTTCAAGTTTGCAGAAAATGGTTGGAAGCTAGAGTATATTTGTACGAGAGCATACCCAGCATGGAGCAAACGGTATTTGGACGAAAATGGGAACCTGAAGAGGGGAATGCATGATGCTATCAAAGAGGAAGCGCTTGACGATGCTGATGAAGATTTTCAGGACCACAAGCTTAGTGGCAAGAAACAGGAAAGCTGATACCGAAATGGAAGGGTCACGCAACAAGAAAGCAAAAGGTGAGATGCATTACAATAACTTTTACTGATAGGTTGAGCTGTTCCAGTGCCATCTGTGGCAGCAGCTGACTCTCCGGAGGTCGCTGCTTCCGGTGGTGGGCAGTCTGCTATGCCATCTGAAGATACCGCAGCGATGCAATCGAACGTGCAACAGGCTTTTACAGCCCCTTCCAATAAGGAGAATGTGCCAGTTGCATTGGATGTTACCCAGCCCGCCGTTTCATATGACCCAATGTAAGTCTCTAATTAACGGTCTGACTTTTGTTCACTCGCAAAGGTCCTTACTGGCTTCCACTACGGCAAAAGTCAAGATTACACCCCTGCTGCCTGTCCCGGAGCCCCCCGTCAAAAGCGATCCAATGCCATTCTGTGTCTCTGAAGGTGAGACCCCGATGGATAAGAAATCAAAGTTTCGGCCATTGGGTACAAAGAACGGACAGTCAGTACAGACACAATACATATTTTAGTTGCTAACATACTCACTAGAAACCTGTGCATCATGCGATGGCTGAAGCAAGTCAATGCGAATGGCCAAAAAGAGGAGTTCTGCGCCTACTACGATAAGACATTGACTGTGACTCAGCAGGAGGATTATGACAACGAAGCTAAGCAGCTCGTAAGTGATATGTAAGCCCGAAAACTTTACTTATGCATCATCAGGTCAAAGACAATGGCTGGGTTAAGGCCGTTATCGAGAACGGCAAGCTCTATTAGACGATTCTCCATACCCACGTTTGATACCAACTGCAAGATCATAACACTTTCGTACCCATCATCTGTCCGCATCGTCTGTCTGCATTGCCTGTCCGCATCGCCTGTCCGTCGCATATCGTTGACTTGCATTACCCATCCGCATTGCATTCATTCCACATCGTCGCATCTTCCCCTCGCAACGTGAACCCTTTGCACCCGAATTGCTCGGATTATCCACTTCCATCACATCATACCGTCTGTTGCCAATGTCGCATGTAATTATGGTGTCCCATCTGGGAGATTCCTGTATTGCATAGAGTACTACTGTGTAATATATGGTTGTTTTGTCGCATATTCATGCAGTGTGCGTGGCTGATAATGAATATGCGAATATATGAGCGGATATGACTTGGTGATACCAGGTCATATGGAGTCACATATGAGCATATTGCACTAACATAGAAATGGGGCACTGGGATGTGTCCTGGTATGCGCTAATATGACTATGCAGGAAAAGTCTTCTGGTGTGTTATGGGGTCATACTGGTGCATATTACATTGGTCTCATTTTACTACAGAATTCCAACCCGGTATGACCCTGTCCTACTTCCCTAGTTGGGTCATATCTCGTCAGCTAGGGTCACACCACGTTATAACCAGTTTTCACTGGGGTTGAGGGCAGAAAGGATACGTTGAAGTCGCTGTAAGCGCTGCGATACTGCTTGTGGACACATTGCAGCCTGCCACATGGCTAGAGTTCAGACCAGATTGCCCAAGACTCCCACTACTCGAAGTCCAACTACGACTTGGTTTCGCTGTATAAAGTACGACTAGCACTGACATCAGTCTGGCTATCCATCAGATCATGGTCGCCATACATTACTATACTCACTGATCACACGCTATTCTCCTCACAGGTCGGGTTACTTCTCACGAGTGCACTCCCAGAGATCTTCGCATTCTACCAGCTCGCCCGCGATGGCGCATCGCCCACCGACGCGTCCAGATTGAAGCCGTTACTACCATGGATCCCGAAACTCTTATGGGCTCTGTCCCTCGAACACGACCTCATAGACAACTTACCGCAAAAGACGGCGACGCATTGTCTACCCGCCATCGCATCAGCCAACGGAACAACGTCCACGATCGTCCTCAAGCACCTCATGGATGGATTCTACATGTCATGCATTCTCGATGTCCATAGCCGTACTCTATGATGAGGACACTCTGCCAGACAAAGAAGAGGGCATGATTCGTACTGCTGCGAGTACAACCATTGTCAACATGGGCATTCGTCTGACGGGATTCCAGGTATGCCATCCTGTTGATACATACAGCTTCTCTAACACCATCTCGCTAACCCATGCCTATCTAAACTCATCCTGATATATCCTCACGTCTCCCCTGCAAGGAATAGCTTGCCCAAGTCTCAGACGACAATGTCGAGGGTGACGAAGAGGAGAAACTTGGAGTGGTCGACAACACGATCTCCATCGCGGATGCACACTCGGATTTCATTTGCATATACTTAGTCAATTTCCCGAGCACGGGCACAGACCCACCAGAAATGGGTATTGATACACTGAAGGAACGACGAAGCGCGAATAAAATGCGATGCACCTTTGATCGCCATCGATCTGGTGCTAACGTCATAAGCCTTGGGACTGGTGTCTGCATACATACAAGGCACCGATGCGTATACGCGGAATCTGAGCCTCAGTCTGACGCGTCGAAGGTGGTTTGGATACGGGTATTGAAATCGAGTTTGGTGGGCAACTGGGTCAGTACACCCGTGGGCACGACCACCTTGTTGGACAGTCGTTTCTGGTTTACATGTAGGGACGTTGATAAACTCCATGGCGGCCTGGGACTGCTGCGTCCTCTTAGTAGCACGAATAGGTTGTGTATCAAATTCAAACAGGACTCTCCTCACCCCTGGTGTGCATAAACCTGCCGTCCAACACCGCATTTTCATAGGTAAATCTGAGAGCGATACACGTTCAGAGATAATCTCGTCTTCGGCACATTACGGAGTGTCTTGACTAGTCCATGTTCATCTCGAAAGGTTAATCTTCTGTTGGAATGCACAAAAAACACTCATGGATGTGCACTCATTTCAGATGGTCATGGAACCAATAGCAGCTTACTAGCCAAGCCAACAGTCCATTTTCTCCCACACCACAACCTGCTCCTCCGTCCATTCTTCCCTCTTTTCCCTCACACACGCAGGACATAACCCCTCAGCTGCCCAATCGAGTTGCTTTATGCATTCCAGAGTCTCAAGTGGTTTGTACACTCCACCATCCGAGATCGCGGATTGAATCACTAGTGACATCCATTTATCGGCAAATACGTCTGTGCATGCCATATGTGGCGTTGTGGGCTGGGAAAGAAAGAATGTTGAATATGAGTGGAAGTTCAGTTCATAGGGCGCTCAACCAGGAAAGGTGAAATCATTCGTCGCCTGCCGAGCCCAACTAGTAGTTTGGATACACACTCGCAGCGTGTCTGTCAGTGCCCACCCACCACAGAAGGTAGGGGTCCAGCGGGACAGTACGCACTCCACACCCCACCTCATTTAAACAGGAGACATGAGATCCTACCTACCGGCGTGAACAATATAGGAGTGAAATGATCCACGATCCCAGCCATCAGCTTCCCACATCTCTCTACATCTGCAGAAGACAGGACAGTGTGTCTGGTCTTCGAGTCTTCGACAATGCTGTCTTGGCCGACTGCCAGGTTGTTGTCTCTGTTCGCTACTTCTTCCCCACCTACCTCTTCTGCTTCGAAGTCAGTCGTCGTAACGAGGCTGTAATAAATCCCTTTTCGGATCTGCGGACGATCACGAATATTTTCCAGTATAAATGTGGTGTGTCCATGCAATCCAGGCGTGCGTTCATCCGAATGTAGGTAAAAACAACTAGGTCAATGAAGGCGGACTTACCGATTCGATCTTGTACACCGTCGTCAGCGCCAACGCCTCCTCGAGATAATCGGGATGGGTAAACGGCACCGGACCACTTGGAAACATCGCCTCTAAGTAACCCCGTACTAGTTCATGTAGGCGGGGAAAGTCGAGCTGGGACGGAGAGGACACGCGGAGGATAGATGCCACATGTGTGAACGGTGCCTTTGATGATAGAGAGCTGTTAGGAAGATGAGGGGAGAGGTCCATCGTCAGTATAACACCTGATATCAAACCATGGTTGTTACAACGTAGACACGGAAAAACGCTCACGTATCATGATATAGATGTTCCAGCAACGACACGAAATCTTCTACTCGTACGCCGAGTGCAGGTGGGACAGTCACCGTCGGTATACATGAACCTAGATGGTTATCCAACTCCACCCTGTCTGTGGCTGGGCCGTCGAGAACGCGGCTAAAGTATGTCGAGTGTCGAGCGAGCAGGCTCGAATGTAGTTTGAATAAGACTGTGCCTTCTTGCAAGTCACCATTGCTGAGTGTTTGGACGGTGACGATGACGGACCCATCATCGAACCAGTACCTGGTATGTTGGTAGCCTTGGATCTCTATGGGCTTGAATGCTGGCATGCCCTGCTGACATCCAAGATCTCCAGCTGATGACAGATATGACGGGAAAGGACAAGGACTCGATTACATCCGTACTAGCGGAATGCCAGCCAGTGATTAGTACAGTACTTTACTAAGTCGCTGTACCGAATTCAACAACACATCCCCCTGCTTGACCACTTTCTCATACTGGGCCGTTTTGGTGGACGGTCTAGTCGTCTCCACGATCCCATGTACCTTATCGATCGTACAATGCAAGCGCCCATTTGCAATGAACCGCGAGAGTTCCCTACGTCAGTCCGCTCAGTGCATCTTGTTAAGAAAGAAAAAGAAATCAACTCACCTGTCGATAAAATCAACGCTCACGCCAAATGCGCCGCCAAGACTCTCCAACGTCACGCTCCGATACGACTCCAGCAACTGTGCATAAGCGAGAATACGCATTTCACGGACGTAGTATCGTGTATGAGGAAATAAAAGTCGGGAAGGAAGTAAATACGTCTGTTCAAGCGTGGCTGTCGACGGAACCCATGAGTGGACAGGGTAGGGTAACGAATAAAATAAAATAAAAGACGTCGTCAGTGACACACCGTGGGGAGGGATCATTAAGGATAGCGAGTGAAAGCGTACCTAGTGCAACGAAGAATTTTGCATAGTGACAATCATAGAGGCTGCGCAGGAGATCATCCAGGACAGGCAGGTCTGGAAGGACTGAGATGACTTCAGGAGAAGTAATGAGCTGAGTGGGCAGTGGTGAGTGACATGTACGCCAAAACACGGTACAGATTGAACAGAGATGCCTACCTTTTTCTTCAAGTCTACTCTTGCGAGGGTAAGCGTATTGACGATTACGGTGAGTGCGACGAAGTCATTGTATGAGATGAGTTCGGTAGCAGTGAAAGTGGACAGAGCGTCGAGCAGTAACTCGCCGCCCGTTTTAAACTGCCGAATAGAAACTGCATGTAAGCCACGATACACCTTAAGGCGATTCCGTCTATCCCAATCACCCCCTTCCTCAATGAGTCTGTACGAAACTACATAAGTGGGAGAAATGATTGGCGTCATAGACGCACTTTTCTGCCTTGGCAAGGTTGTCGATGATGAGGGTATTATCTCCAAAAAAGAAACCTATTCGGACGAGAGTCAAGGTAATGTCTATCCTCGACCCAAGACCTGGTGTTTTCTCCAATGCAAGTCGTTGAGCTACGACGGCGGCATCCTATATGAATTCCTATGAGGTCGGCGGGTTGCAAACCAGACTCTAATATACCTTGTCACCTATCCGAGTGAGATGGTTCGCCCTTGCTTTCAAAGCGTCCGATATTTCAGATTCCCCCTCTGTCTTCTCGGCTTCAGCCAGGCGTTCGTCCAATTTCTTGAGTTGCTCTTCATTTTCCTTCTCCATGGATTCGAGGAGTGCCGGGTCGACGTCTATCCCACTTGAAGAGGTGAGCACCCGATAATAAGGTGCCATGTCTGCACCGAGTGAGCCTGCGTTTGAGTGTTAAGCTATCTACGCACTGTCGGTCTTGATCCCTTCCAAAAGCGATTTGCGTGCGACATCGTGTAGATGGCCCAGAGATGGGGTTACCAGCGTAAACAGGTGCTGTGGAAGGCTGAGATTGGGTATGGGCAGGATGCTGTCGTCGGCCATGGCAAGATTGAAGAGAAGAGGAACGCGTCAGCCACTAAATAATGAGTACCACGACAGACGCGTCACCACACAACCACCACCATGTCGAACAACCAAGCACTGCTAGACGAAGCCAAGAATGCCAACCCAGAACGTGCAGAAGAGATTTACAAGCAAATTCTTGTCTCATCAGGTCAGTCACTTGTATTCGATGCCATCCACCTACAACTTTGTCCCAACAGCATCCACGTCCGAGAGAGATCAAGGACTGCGAGACCAAGAAAATGCCATGATTAAACTTGCAGAGCTATACAGAGATCAGAAGTAAGCACCCATCCTCGTCACCAATGCTGACTACCTTCATGATGGCCGGCCAGAAATGCACAAGGATTAGCAGAGGTAATCACCCTCTCGCGATCGTTCATGTCGTCCACTGCAAAAGCCAAAACCGCAAAACTGAGTGTGTGCCATCACTCCAGTTCCTGCATCTCACCTCACCTCCAGTCACGCAGTTCGTACCCTGCTCAATTACTTCAACGACATACCCAACAGTCGTCAGATCCAAATCGACGTCCTGTTGGATAACATCGACTGGTCGAACCGCGAGAAACGGATATTCCTCAAGCATAGTTTGGAAATCCGTCTCGTCTCACTGTGAGCCCCGCCTCACATGTACTGTGCATGTATTTCTCATACCCACTTAGCCAGTTGGAAGCTTCACAGTTCAAGGCTGCTCTGACACGGATCGATACGCTCCTTACCGAACTTAAGAAACTGGACGACAAGATGATCCTCACCGAAGTTCATCTCCTCGAGAGTCGTGTCTACCGCGGTATCGGAAACCTGGCAAAAGCAAAGGTAGAGTTCTGCCTTCCTTTCAGCCTATCACTCGCTCAACACGACCATCCTAGGCTGCTCTCACATCAGCCCGGACAGCTGCCAACTCGATATACTGCCCGCCACATCTGCAGGCTGCGCTCGATCTCCAATCCGGAATTCTTCATGCAGAGGACAAGGATTACACCACGGCCTACTCCTACTTTTACGAAACGTTCGAGAACATGTCGTCTCAAGATGACCCAAACGCGCTGAATGCATTGAAGTATATGCTTCTATGCAAAGTCATGCTGAATCTTGCACGTATCTTCCGTCTATTGACTGGCCCCAGACTTACGTGTATTTCAGCCGGAGGATGTCACTGCTCTTCTATCTATCAAACTGGCCGTGAAATACGCTCAACTACGTGAGATCGAATGCATGCGTGCGATTGCCCTCGCCCACCAGCACCGTAATTTGGCTGAATTTGAGAAGGTGCTGAGGGACTACAAAGATGGTGTGTCTCTCCTTCGATGCGCGTCTAGCTCATCTTCGACCATCGTACCGGGCAGAACTATCCTCGGACCCGACGATCCGTTCGCATCTCGCAGCGCTTTACGACACACTCCTTGAACAGAATCTGCTGCGCATCATAGAACCTTATTCGGTCGTCGAGGTCGATTACGTCGCCAAACAAGTCGGGCAAGGTCGACAGGACGTCGAGGCAAAGTGAGCGTTTCTTGCTATACACGATGTACAGGCAACGCATTCGCCCGCGTTTTTGTTTATAAAGGCTGTCCCAGATGATACTGGACAAGGTGTTTTATGGCGTCCTCGATCAAGGAAGAGGTCGTCTACTGGTCTTTGACGAACCAGAAGTAGACGTAAGTTCTACGGTCTTACGGTGACCGCATGACGCGGCTAACTTTTTTTTACTTGACAGGATACGTATGGTGCTGCAATCGACACGCTGGAACAGGTTGGGAAGGTCGTGGAATCGTTGTATGCAAAGGTGAGTTTCGTTTTCCTAGAGTATTCTTCACAATAGTTGATGGTGTACATGTAGACGGTCAAGATTGCATGAACGATCTTTGGCGTGTAGCTGGTTAACCGTGGGGCTCCTTGGTGACTTGACTCACGTCCAGGCTGTACTCGTCGCGCTGCAATTCATTGAATTCAGCCCTATTTAATGCTTCGTCTGACGAAGAACGATATTATGCAACATGCGAAAGTAATACACATACTGGCCCCTATTTAGTACAGCCATCAAAGACTCACCCTCTCTATAGCTTCAAGAATTACCAACCAGTTACACAGTACTGTGCAAATGACACTTCTTAGATGGGATCTATATGCGACGGTAGTTGGGCCGAGCACCCACATATCGCGTTCGTCGTTTACCCTTCTCAGAGGATGATTAGGACCGTATACAGTACGCATATCGGTGTGCTCACTAGCGAGCGCTCGTTAGGGGGCTTGACCGCTACCCCCAACCGCTGCCCACCCTCTCAACGCCGTTTAGACTAGCTACCAACTAAGCTTTAATCAGAGGGAGTTGGCCGTGGGAAATGGCCGCCTGCAGGTATTGTGACGTTCGAGGACCCCTTTAGGTTGGTGCTCCGGCCCACGAGGCATCCATGCGTCACGTCTACCCCCGTAAGAGAGACGTGGATGTTTAGATATGCTGAAATCCATACATAAGCCACCCAATCATGACTTGAAACAACTCTGGGACCAATACAAACAGAGAACGCCCTCAGTGGTCTTACGGCTTATCAATTACCACCGCCACTAGACTCTAGAGGACCTACACTATATAGCAGTCCCATGCCTCATAAGGAAGCATGCGACCTTCTCACCAACCGGAACACGCCAGCGACTTCTGACATTCCGATGGGATGAATTCGATTTCATGGAAGATTAGTTGTGGAGTGAATTTGAAGTCGCTTTGTTCCGACACCATCCTGGTCATACCAAGTCAGTTTTTGACTGTTTTTACTGTTTGTTTGTTTGCTTCGCTATTTCATGTCGTTGTCAGGTTCTTTTTTAAAATAGTCGACTACCTTGACATCTCCGTGCAAGGCTTTTACTCGGCCCTTGCAAACAATATGGGCCCACTCCATTTATTATTTAAACTATGAATACGATAAACTCGCACCACCTTCTTATCACCACCCAACGACGACGATGGCCTGGTCGTTCGTCGAGAACCTGCCCACTGACTTCCTGCGCGTCCCACCCGTGTCGGAGAGACTCCCACTCGACGCGTCCACGCTCCTCGCGTACATCTTACCAGCGTGCCTCTCTTATTATGCCGCTGCACTTCTAGTCATTCTCCCGGGAACGCGTATGTTACGCATCGCACTGTGGCCCCTTGTCGCCCTATTGGCCTTTCGTGCCTCTGTGTACGTCGATTTTTCGGGTGGGGACCCTACGCAAGCTTTTTTGAACCTTGATATCGCGGTATGCTCTACCTCTGTCGCGCTTCATTCTTCTGACATTGGGTGCTACATCTGCGTAGCTCGCTATGTTCTGCTTCACCATCCGCACGCTCGAATGGACTTTTTTAAAACACCCACTCAAACGACATCTCAGGCCCGCCTGTTCTTCTCCCTCCATCTTCACCGACGCGCTGGACCTTTCTACCAATGTCCGTGGCGTCGGCTGGAACTGGTCCAAAAACGTTCTTTTCCCTCCAGACACGCGTCCCACATCGCGCCTATGGTTCACAGCACATGTCCTCTTCTCCGCTTGGTATAATAGTGTTCTATGTGGTGCATTCCACCTCGCTACACAGGCATTTTCCCCTGAGACCTTCACTGTTCTGAGCGGGGGCACGATTTTTGACCCTACCCTTTCTCCTCTGATCCAATACCTCCGATCCACTATCATCACTGTCCTCGTCGCAGCTGGCATCTATACTGTCATGCAAATGATGTACGACATGGCTACGCTCATCGGCGTCGTTGTGTTTTGGCAGGACCCTGCACAATGGCCGCCCGCATTCAACCAACCATGGAAAGCGGATTCGCTGCGCGATTTCTGGGGTCGTAGATGGCATCAAATGTTTCGCCGAACATTTGGTGTGCTTGGAGGCTGGCCTCTACGCATCACCTTTGGACGCGTGGGATACGTATTGGGATCGTTTCTCGGATCCGGCATGTTCCACAACATCGTGGTAGCCATGCTCAACCAAAATGTTGAATGGTGGTGCATGCTCTTCTCGTTTGGGATGATGGCCGTTGGCATCATCCTCGAAGACGTGTTCATACAGACGACGGGGAGGACAGTGGGTGGCTGGATTGGGAGAGTGTGGACGATGGCTTGGTTATTGCTATGGGGGAGTATCATCATAGATGGGTTTGCCCGAGCTGGGATGTTTGCATCATCAACTGTGTTGGATTCTGCATGCCCTCTCAAGGACATTGCGGAACACTATGGGACAGTGTTGGATAGGTGGTTGAGGGAATCTGCGTGATAGTGTGTTCTGCTCTTTCTCCACCACGCTGTTGCTTGGTTTCTGTACGATCCAATTACCCATAGACACCGCAAATGATGGTTACACATGTTGCACTTCAATGTAGCTCTGATTGATAGTTGATTGTTTTATGATACGGCATCATGGCACAGGATGAATGATTGCTTTCAACGGATAGCTGTACACCAAATGTTCCACTTAGGCATGACTCCGCAGATCAAGTGGCCCGTTTCTGTTAGCGTCAACCGTAAAGGAGGATCGACGCAATATACTTCTCCGTCCCCGGTGTAACACATAACTGGAAAGTAGAAGGGCCAAATATTGGAGCGCTGTACTTCCTGTAAATATCTGGGCAATGAAGTATATCGTTGTGTAGCCCGAGGTACTGAAGAGCAGATCTTCAGTACTACTGCCTTCTGGCATACCAGTTAAAAAACTTAAGGCAGACGGCATATCTCCTCTCGTACACATCAACTTTGAATTTGCCAAAATTCACGGATCTCATATCCAGGAAAAGTGCCAAAGCACCGCATTACCCCGTACCATTCGGCGTGCCGTGCGCGAAGGCCCAGAAGGTGCATTGTGCTCCATGTGGGACTCCGATTTCCCGAAGTGCTAGTGGGCGACAAGGTCCTGTAAGTAAGACCGCCTACCACTTAGGGAACATGAGCAGAGGCACAGATGGGCGGGATTTCTGATACACCGATGGAAGATTTAGATCTCGGTGTGTCCAGTCGTATCAGTTTATTGTGTAGAAGATCAGAAACAATGACAAAGAGGCCCCTTTGGCTGTGCTAGTGTTTGCTGACGATGAGGTGATGGCAAGATCGCCCTGCATGTTGGCATGGTGCGACTCGTACGACGGCGTGTGCAGCCAACCAATCAGCCGATTCCAATATCTGTTGATTTCACGGCGACCAAAGCTGGATCCGCAATGATTCTTCGTGGAGACACTCATTTCGGACAATTGTCAGGAGGCTGCGCAAAAGTTTTAGCTGAGCGCTTGCGAGGGGGGCAGTCGATGCCTGCTATGTATATAAACCCTGATACAAGGCACCCACGCACCCATCAACGGCGTCCATTGCGATAAATCATGTCCTGGACATCCCTCCGGAGCCTGCCCATCGACATCTTCCGCGTCCCACCCGTGGAAGAGAGACTCCCATTCAACAAATACTCATTCTTGGCGTACATTTTGCCAGCCTATCTCTCTTACCATGTCATGGCGCTCTTGGTCATTCTCCCGCGAACTCGCCTGCTGCGTATAGCGTTATGGCCACTCATCACCCTCTTGGCTTTTCGTGCTGCCGTGTACATCGATTTTTCGGGTGGGGATCCTAAGCGGACGTTTTTGAATGTTAATTTTGCGGTATGACCCACGTCCCTTTAGCTTCACATCGCATTTGATCTGATCCACCATCTATTGATGTAGCTCATCGTCTTCTGCTTCGCCGTCCGTGTGCTTGAATGGACGGTCCGAAAGGACCCACTTAAACGCCACATCAGGCCTGCTGGTTCCTCCCCATCCATTCTCATGGATGTACTTGACCTCTCCACCAACATGCGCGGCTTCGGTTGGAACCTGTCCAAAAGCTTCCGTTTCCCACCTGAAAACCGTCCCACTTCACGCCTATGGTTCATAGCATATGTCTTCGCCTCCTTTTGGTTCAGCAGATTCATATGTGGTCTATCGCAACTTGCCTTACTAGCGTTCTCGCCCGAGACATTCACCGCTCTAAGCGGAGATACTATCTTTGACCCCACGCTCCCCCCTCTGATGCGATACATCCGATCCAGCGCCCTTACTATCATCGACGCTTGGGGCATCTATGCAGTTATGCAAATGAACTATGACATCGTTACATTCTTCGGCGTCGCTGTGTTCCAGCAGGACCCTGCACAGTGGCCCCCTGCATATGACAAACCATGGAAATCGGACTCGTTGCGCGATTTTTGGGGTTATAGGTGGCATCAGTTCTTGAGGCGAACGTTTATCGTGGTGGGTGGGTGGCCTTTAGGGTCCCTATTTGGACATGTGGGATATGTGTTTGGAACCTTCCTTGGATCCGGGATTGTTCACAACGTCGTGGTAGTCGTACTCAACCACACCGTCGAATGGTGGTGCATGATCCTCTCGTTCGGGATGATGGGTGTCGGTGTCGTCCTCGAGCAAGTGTTCACATCGCTGACGGGAAGGCAAGTGGGTGGGTGGATTGGGAGAGTGTGGACGATGACTTGGTTGTTGGTATGGGGGAGCTTGATGACGGATGGGTTCGCGCGAGCAGGGATGTTTGGATCAGCGAACGTATTTGAAGTTGCGGTTCCAGCAAAGGGCATTGTCGATCACTATGTGACGGCGTTCGATACGTGGTTGAGGACGTAGGATATCTGCTTGCTTTCGGGACGTGTACGACCTGTCTATAGACCAGTAGGATCTGTATATATACCTGTGACCATAGCTACCTCTGTATGAACAACGCAGAATAGATTTAATCAGATCTTTGGTATGTGAGCAAAGCCGAATCGGGACAATGAAGGAACCGAGCAGCCTCCCATCGTCGACGACGTCGACGTAGAGCGATATGGTGATGGCCTGGTCCTCTCTCGATATGCTCACCGACGTCCTCCGCGTCCCACCCGTATCAGAGAGACTCCTGTTGAACACCTACACGCTCTTTGCATATGTGTTACCTCCGTGCTTTTCTTACTATGCTGTTGCACTTCTGGTCATTCTCCCTGGAACGCGGGTACTGCGTATTGCACTATGGCCACTGATCGCCCTTCTGGCCTTTCGCGCTGCCGTATCTGTCGATTTCACAGGTGGAGATCCCATACTGGTATATTTGAATATCAATTTTGCAGTGCGTCCTGTTTCCCCCTTCTTCACTCGCGTTTCCCTCAGGTCGCTGATCTCATGTACGTATAGCTCATCATGTTCTGCATCGTCGTCCGCACACTTGAATGGTCATTCTTAAAAGATCCACTCAAACGATATGTTAGACCAACCGGCTCTTCTCCCTCCGTTCTCATGGACACGCTCGACCTCTCCACCAACATTCGCGGCGTCGGTTGGAACTGGTCCAAAAGCCTTCGTTTTCCTCCGGACACGCGTCCCACTTCGTGCATATGGTTCACAGCATACACCCTTCTCTCGGCATTGTTCCATAGTGTTATATGTGACACATTCCATGTGGCCGTGCGGGGATTTTCGCCAAAGACGTTTATCATACCAAGCGGGGACACGATCTTTGATTCCACAATGCCCCCATTGACTAGATATGTCCGATCCAGTGCTATCACGGCCCTTATGGCAGTCGTCATCTATTCCTCCTTGCAAATGATGTACGACATGGCTACAATCGTCGGTGTTACCGTGTTCCAGCAAGACCCCGCACAGTGGCCTCCTGCATTTGACAAACCATGGAAAGCAGACTCGTTGCGCGATTTCTGGGGATATAGATGGCATCAGCTGTTTAGGCGGACGTTTGCCGTACTCGGAGGATGGCCTCTAGGGTCCGTATTCGGACACGCAGGATACGTGCTGGGGTCGTTTCTCGGATCGGGTATTTTCCATAATGTTGTGTTGCTCATGCTCAATCAGGACGTCGAATGGTGGTGCATGCTGTTCTCGTTCGGAATGATGGCTGTTGGCGTCATCCTCGAGCGCGTGTTTACACGGATGACGGGAAGGCGAGTGGGCGGGTGGATTGGGAGACTGTGGACGATGGCTTGGTTGTTGCTGTGGGGCAGCTTCATGGTGGATGGGTTCGGAAGAGCGGGGATGTTTGCGTCGTCGAACGTGTTTGATACGGCATCCCCAGCCCAGGGTACCGTGGATCACTATGTGACGGCGTTCGACGGGTGGTTAAGGAAGTGTGCGTCATAGAGTGCTTTGCTCCTTACAATTGCTTTCTAGAGGTGCATGATCCAGCTAGACATTGCAGGACGATAATTTCCATTAACTTTTGTGTAGACCAATGCTCCCATAACAATAACACAAGCTACTCTAAACTCTTCCATTCCATAAGATCACCAACGACCTCGCCTCCTGTGATCGAATTTAAATAGCTCACAATGCACTCGTTCGCCAGTGCCTCTGCGATGGTGAGAATGCCGTCCATCCATTCGGTTAGATCCTCCGGTATCATGCGGCATACGTCTGCATTCAATGCGAATTACTTTGTTACCTTCGAATAATTCAGGTAGTGCAGCATCCTGTTCTGTCCTTTTTGTTCCGCTTCCTCATTCACGATTCGCCGTCCTAGAAACGTCGAGAAAAGGGGATGACTGTAAATATTGAAAAGTAAGAATGAACAAGATGGGACGCCGAATTGACTGGCCATATGGATTGACATCATGGACGTCACTGTGACGAAGGGCACAAGGGTGTTCACTCCAGGACGCAAGGATAAGAATGTATGTACGTACATGAATAATATTGGAGTCGGGAGGATCTTTAGCATGTGGTAGAGAGCTTGTTGAGCATGATCCGTGCCTCACCGAAATCATCTATAGGTCGGTTTGGTCCAGCTTAGTTACTTCCGATTCTTACCCCGACACAAGGAAAGTCACGTAGAAAACAGGTATTCCTTTGGACGTAGCACGATGCGACGCATATGACCCTAAATAATTCGTATTGTCAGCCCGGAAACTGGAGGAACAAATGGTTGAGTGGAGTATGCCCCGTACGGCCTCGCCGTCGCGTGAGTAAGGATACTGAGTTCCTAACTTGCTCCATGCCCCCATCAAGGACATCAATCTGCTATACCTCTCTGCCCTGTGTGCTGCTCCACACCGTATGCATTGACAGTCATATGGCCCAAGGGAAGTAGCATGGTCCCTGGAAGGCCACCAGCTTCCCCGTTCCAGTAAGAGCAATCAGAGAGAGGAAGAGCATAGGTGGATGCGGACCACCGGCACCATGATGTAGAATGTGTTCGTTTGCCGGGTGCATCGCGTCGCCATACAATGTACCGCCTGGCATTGCGTATAAAGAGGGGCGGTCGACGAGGCTCCCCTCCTCATTAACATTCTCCGATTTACATACCCCGCTGAGCATTGGATGCGATGAAAACCCTCCTTTCCTTGCTCTTAGTTCCGGTGTTCGCGTTCGCGCAGAACGCTGTCATCGGGTATCCCCCTGACGGACATATAGTTTCTCCAGGAAACAACCTCACAGTCCAGATCCAACGTCCGGCAAGTGCCTCTCCTCGCACCCATCACTCCACTCGCTCATCATAACTCTGCTCGTCCATGCTCACCTTACAGAACACCCTCACCAGCTCTGAAGAAGTTGCCGTCGTGATCGGTCTCCAAACTTGCGCAGCGTCCGGCGGCGCCTGTGCATCACCCGAGTACATGATGGGTCAGATTTTGTATAACGGACCCTTTGATCCACAGTACCATGGGCCGACGTCTGCGCCGTATGAGAATTTTACGGTGCAGATTCCGAACAGCATGGGGAAGGGCCCAGCTCAGATTGGGGTGATCCATTTGACGTTGATTTCGGTAAGTAGAATCCAATGACCTCTCGTTACTGTAAGCCTCTTCGCAATGCGTGCCTCGGTGTCTGATTTCGATGGACAGGCTGGCCCCTTTCCGATGATGGAGGCACTGAACAAGTCGATTACAGTGGTGTAACAATGGACTGGATGGACGTAGCTCTTCACGTGGACATTTTTCCATAGCTTGGACTGAGGGACATTTCGTAGACGTTGACGAGCTGGTCGTTTTCATCTACTTGAATTCTTGTCGAACCAGTAGTGAGGTAGTGGCTGTGAAGTCCAAAAGCCTCCGCGATGGATTCAGTTTTGCACTACATGTCCGATTGGCTTACCGTTCTCCTGTCGCTCCCCCACTCTGGCTGACTCGAAGGCCGACAACTTCGGTTATCCGAGTCACACCGGTCTATAATGGAGAGTCCGTGCGCATCACATTGGTTCGGCACTTAGCGAAATTGGCCCCGGGCAATACAGTATGAGCCATCAGCATTCCTTGAGTTCTAACGCTGTCGGCCCGCAGGATATATCTGCAACTACAGCTTGGAAACTTCTGATCGGTCTTTACGTACATATTACCATGCCGGTCAAGACGGCGCTGCAGCCTTTCGACTCAATATAAAGGTGGTATATTTCCCTTCCTTCGTGTCTCGCCCAGTTCTCGGACGCCACCACCCACCGAACATCAGTCCAGGAGACGCCATGACCCTTTGGAAGCACCTCACAACTGCCATACCAATCGTTGAGCGACCTTTCAAGACCAATGCAAAGTACACGGAGATCAGACTGGGCGTATGGCGCCTTGTTATCGCAAATGACTCCTTGTCCTTTCTCAAACTTCCCGGCTTGCGCTCTTACCATGATATCGTGAACGTTGCTCCCCTTATCCGTCGTGCATGCGGGGATTTGTACACGATCAGCCCTCCGATGTTTTTATTCTTGATCTTTGCGAGGCTTTGGTCTGCCATGGAAGATGCGCTCTCACTCTATTTCTCCAGCAGGTTGTTGACCTATGTTAGTCTCTCTACGTCTTTTGAACCTATGGCTGTAACTGACAATGGTAGATCGAGCATCGGATATCTCAAGGGCCAGATGATCAGTCTGGAAATGACCTACTGTGGGCCACCGTAGCAAGAATATCGTGTTCTTTGTTGACGAGCGTTGTAGATTGGGAATCGTCAGTATGATTTGATGTCCGTTTGTGTCATGTCTGCTCATTCTGGGATTTAGTGAGAAGACAACAGAAATATATAAGACGCGAGTGAAGTATAGTATGCAAGGCCGCCTGTTTGAAGGTAACTTGTGTACTCTACATCTGTTATCCGGGTTTGGTGATTGCGTTCCATATATCCAGCCCAGTTTGCTTACGACTTGTCTACACCATCACAGCCATCACATAGTAAGCCCATCTTGCATCTTGACATGCAAACCTAGCTCATTAATCATGCCAGCTTCGTTTGGACCGCCACGTGGTTCTGATGCGGTATTCCATTGCTTCGAGTTTGCCCTCAGATTCGCAGAAAGGGTCATCTCTTCCCTTCTCCAAATCCGTCTCGCTCTCCACCTTGTCAGCACTGTTTTCCAGCACGCTGGCATCACATTCGTTCTTCTTTGCTTAGTTCCCATCTTCGCCGATGACATGGTAATGAATGGACAACTATGGGGGAAAAGTGCGTATCTATTACCTCATATGTGTAGGAATACACATGCTTATTTTCTCTGTGTGTCACATCGTGACATTAGAATATGTAGTGCAACCAGTCAACGAATCGTATATTCGGAAATCGGCACTCCTCAAGCTGACAAATAAACGCCTCAGGCCCGAAGTGATCGCAGCTGGCATCGAAGATTATTTAATTCGAGGTAAATCCTCCCTCTTCCGAATATGAATGGACTTATACGAATGCATCATATGTGCAGAATACCGGAAAGCCCAAGAGAGCTTGGGTGATATACCTGATACATCACCTGAACTGCTGTATAGACCACGGAATCCTGTGTTTTCGCGAGTGCTCTCCCAGCTAAGTCCGCAAGCTGTCATGGTGCGTTGGTTCTGTTCTTCTCCACGGACATCGGGCGAACTGCTTTGGTCCCGTATAGTTGTGCACCGCGTTCATTGCGCTGTTCGCTCCCTCAAATATCTCCCTTGCGCAGTTGGCAATTGTCGAACGAACGAACGATTCTCTGAGACGGACGTTCATGGACTTGATAACTTGGACTACTCCTTTACTCGAAACAGCAGCGTCTGTGGAACGGTTCTACGAGAAGCTAGACAATAAATCTCAAATGGAGGACGGGACGACGCCGTACCCAGGACCAGGTCATGATAATGGTAAAGGAATGGCTGTGGAGTTCAGGTGTGTCCACATCTATTTTCCACGTTTCTTTTCTCAATGATGACTTGGATTTGTGGGATGGTGGCGGTATCAGAAACGTCTCCTTCAATTATCCTGTCACGAAAACAGATCGCTCTGCCTTATCCGATGTGTCGTTTACCATCCAGCCGGGTCAACTCGTCGTCATCGTTGGTAGCAATGGAAGCGGCAAAACGACGATCATCAAACTCCTAAGTCGTTTCTACGATGTCAACTCGGGTACGATTCTTATCGACGGTATACCCATTCAAGAGTACTGTATACAAGACTTGCGAAGAGGAATTGCGATGCTCACACAGGAACACGATTTGTTTCCGTTATCTATTCGAGAGAACATTGTTTTGGGTGCACCTGATGGTGCAGAGCTGGGCACAGACAAGGCCACCGCAGATATTGCCCAGGAATCATTGCGACTTTCGGGTGCGGAGAAGACCGTAAATCAATTCTCGGAGGGTATGGACACAACTTTGGATTCTCGGTTAGATGGGCGCGTGAGTTTTAATGGAAAGGGAGACGCAGAGTTAGAAGAGATACATAAATCATTCGCGAAGTCGGCCAATGTGTCGGGTGGGTGCTCTTGTTTTCATTTTGCCTAGTTCCCCCTATTCACCACATTGCTGTGTAGGCGGAGAACGACAGCGACTCGTCGCGTGAGCTTGTTCCATCCGTCATCACTTTGGAAACTATGCTAACTCCGTTTTTATACCCTCCACAGTGCGCGAACGTTCATGCGACTTCTTTCTACTCCTGTCAAGCTTGTCACGGTCGATGAACCGAGCTCAGCGTTAGACCCTACAGGCGAATACCAACTATTTGCACACCTTCGTGGTGCGAGGGAGGGTAGGACGATGTTGTTCGTGACGCATCGGTTTGGACATTTGACCAAGCATGCCGACTTGATCATGTAAGTGTCGAGCGGAGCTAGCTTACTGTAAGCCCTTTATGCTAATCCCGTTGGTATGTGCAGATGTGTCAAGGACGGCAAGGTCGTCGAAACGGGGAAACATGCGGAGTTGGTAGCACTGGGAGGGGAGTACGCACATCTCTATAACGTGCAGGCTCAAGCGTTTTCCACTGAGACTTCGTCCCAATGAGAGACGTTGGAATGACTCATTGCAGGGTTGTTGGATTCTTGCTTGGTCTCGTGCTAACATCTTTACTGGGACTTGTTATGTCGACTACACATGTTACTATGCTGTGCAAACATTCATACGCTGAAAATGGTATTCTTTGGGAGAGAGAGAGAGAGAATTTCTATATTTATATACCGCAACAAGTAGAGTACTACTAAGACACGGTGCCTAAAGGCCTGTATAATAAATTGTACAGTTTGTATTACCAAACGGTAATGGTGAAGAAAAACATATAGTTTATAGTTGTCAGGTAAGGGATGTAAGCTGGTAATGTTGAATGGTGGGGTGGTAACGTACAATATAAAGAAGATTTACTAGGGTTTAAAGGGGTGGCATTACTCTGAGGCCACATATAGTAGTCTTACTTAGTCACAACATATGAGTAGCCCGCGCGCCACAATACCAACACTTATGGAGAGCCTGTGGCGGGCCTGTCAAATTAATTATTACATGACAAATAGGCAGGCCCATGTACCAAAAGTGACAATAACAAATGAGTGGGCCCACGACAGTTGGATAATGCAACATATGCATGGGCCCGACAGTAAGGGATGGAGTGAATATGTGCAACATATAGACAGGCCTGCCTGATTGAGTCCAAGGCAATTCCGTCACAAATGTACGGGCCCGTCTGCAAAAGCAGATGGGACTGCACAACTCATGGGCTGGCCCGGCCATGATATGAAGATAAGACCACGCAATACTCATGTGCTGGCCCGTCCATGATGTGATATAGGACTGCACACCTCATGGACGGGCCAGTCCATGATATGATGTACGGTGGCATAACTCATGGACGGGCCCTGCCTTGGTATGAGATGGGACCACACAACTCATGAGCGGGCCCGTCCAAGGTATCAGGTAGGAGGGCATAACTCATGGACGGGCCCAGCCATGATATGAAGCTAAGACCGTGCAATTCATGGACGGGCCCATCTGAGATATCAGGTAGGGAAACACAACTCATGTGCTGGCCCATCCATGATGTGATATAGGACTGCACACCTCATGGACGGGCCAGTCCATGATATGATGTATGGCGGCATATCTCATGGACAGGCCCGCATGCCTTGGTATGAGCTGGGACCACACAACTCATGAGCGGGCCCGTCCAAGGTATCAGGTAAGAGGGCATAACTTATGGACGGGCCCAGCCATGATATGAAGCTAAGACCACACAATTCATGGATGGGCCCGTCCAAGATATCAAATAGGAGTGCCTAACCCATGGGCAGGCCAGGCCATGATATGATGTAGGGCAGCATAGCTCATGGACGGGCCCTTCAGAGATATAAGGTAGGTGTACATAATGCATGGAGGGGCCCTGCCATAGTACAAGCTGGCATAGCACAGCTCATGAGCAGGCCCAGCCTTGATATTATAATGGACTGCAAAACTTGTGGGCTAGCCTGTTCATGGTGTGAAGGTGAGACCACACAACTCACCCCAGAACAGTCTCCATGATATGGAGGCAGGACATCACAACTTGTCAGCTGGCCCATCCGTGATATCAGGACACGCCGTGCAAATGAGGGATTGACCTGCCCACAATATCAGGTTGGGAGGCATAACTCATAGGCTCTCTGATATGTGTTATGGAGTAGGTCTCCGGGACTCATTTATGGACCCAAAAAATGTATCATGTTGGACGGGTTACCTCGGGGGCTCACACTTCCGCGATTAAAGGTAGGGCAGATCAACACATGGGCGGCACGTCCATGATTTGGAGAGACCTCACAATTATTGGGCGGGCCCATCCAAGATAGCATGTACAACTGTATTACTCATGTCTCCCTCATATGTTGAGCAGCCTCTGCGTCACAACCTTTGGACAGGAGGCCAATAGATGATGCCAATGACGAAAAGCAAACAGCTGATGAAATGTCATAACGTAATGTCCCAGTGATGCCGATGATGGAAAGAAAAAGGTTGACGAAATGTAGTGACGTAACCTGACAGACTAGCAATTTTTTCACTCATCATCCCATCCCCCCGGAATCGATTGTGTTGTAGCTTAATATTGGCTTGCGATAAATTCCCCAACAGCAACCTATGTCTCAAGTACCACATGGCTGGCAGATGCAGTTGACAGACAAGGTTGCCGAATATATGCAGAGCCGATTTTGGGAGGAGGTATTCGCCGGACAGCGTGCACTCCCGCATATATCAATTCCAGTGCCATTGGTATGTCATGCGGATCGCATGATTCGAGTAATTGTACAAGCATATATGCATCCCCATTGTAAAGATTGATGAAAAGGACAGTGGGAGGAGACTAAAAGAGGCTCCTGTTGGGAGAGGGGTCCTAGTTCGACCCAGGAGGCTAGAGATGCCTGGTAGAGTGTCAAAGAGTGGTGAAAACAATGAAAACGCGCCCTAAAAGTCCAAAAGAGTGCTGAGATTCGTCTAATGAGTGTCTGATCTTGGAGAAATATTCTCCCGAGGTTCTGCATCTTTATTTCCGGCTTCTCGTCTCTAGTAATGCGGCTGTTATTATTCTAAGTATGTACTGTGTACTGTAAGTAGTTGTTGGCTTACATAAGCCAACAATGCGTCCAAACACTAAGTAAAAAGATAAGGAAATAAGAACAGAACAGATCTGTAAAGTAAAAACAGTGAAATAAAATAAAATACCTAGTAGGGAGACTTCCCTCCCTACATCCGAGGGTGGCTTTAAATAGTGACTGTCCCCAGTCATCACATACCGAGCTGTATCATATAGCGAGACAAGGGCTATCCTCCTCGAAACAAATACTCTAAATCAAAACTCAAAAAACGCGAACTCGACAATGAAAGAGACCATAAAATAAACAAAATACCAATGAAAAGAGGTCCCAACACCCACAGGAGAGGGTGCCAGAGTGGCATCGAGGGGAAATGAGGGGGTTCGAGGGAGTAGCTTCGAAGGCGAGACTGGCCTCGAGCCTGGACAGGCCTCGAAAGGCACCTCGAGGGGGATGGAGAGCTGAGTGAGGGGGAAACACACCTTCGAGAGGCTCCGATGAGCCTTGGGATTCGACTCGGGGGTGGGACTGGGCTCGGAAGGGCAGGAGGGGCTCGAGAGGGGGAAATGAGTCCTCGAGAAGCTATGACGAGCCTCGGGATTCGACTAAGGCCTGGCTCGAAGCCTCGAAGCGGCTTATCGAGGGTTTGGGAGGTGCTCGGAGGTGACTGGGTTGCCCTCGAGGGGGATGCAGGGGCCCCCCAACTCGAAGGGCGCTCCAGGGTAGTCTCGGGATCAAATCGAGAGCAGGCGAGGGGCAGGGCTGACTCGGAACTCGAAGGGGGAGACAGTAACTGAGTAGCTAGACCTCCTGGGCCACGAGCAAGTGCCCAGAAATCCAATCGAGCCTGAAGGGTGTGCCCGAGCGCCTCACGAGGGATTTCCTCACCTGTGGGCAGTACAATGCGACCTCGAAGTACCTTACACCTGCCCGCAGCTAAGTACGAAGCACAGACCTTGCACTGAGCTTGAACATGTCCTTCTCGACCACAGAAGAAACAGAAACTAAACTCTCGAGGGGCCAGGGAGGGCGTGCTCGAACCCACACACTCTCGAAGGGGTGAAACTCCACTTGACACTCTCGAACATGACTCGAAAGCAGTAGGGGAAGGCTTCTCGGTCGAAATCACAGCCTCTCGAAGGAGGAATGAGGCTTGGTGGGGTGGCTCAAGATTCGAGGGTAGCTTCGAAGGGGTCCTCAAAGCAGTTTCGAGACGAGGGTCACGAGGTGAGTGTGCATGCAACCATTGATCTTCTCTCGAGCTACGAAGCGAGTTCAAGGCTAAGTCACCAGCTTGCTTATCTGGGACACACTGCCGTGGCTGAGCCACAGTGCGCCACGAGCCTGCATAAGTGACTCGGCAAGGAGATGAGCTGCTCGAAGCGAGCTTGGGGGAGGGAGGGGAGTTCTTCGAAGTTCGAGGGGATGCCTCGAAGGGGGAACGAGGGGGAAGCTTCGTGCTCAAGTGCGCCTCTCCCTGGGAGCATCTTCTAGAACGAGACCGAGAGTACTCCACAGGGGTATCTGAGTGGTGACTGAACGAGGGCAAGCGCGAGTACTGAGAGGGTTCCTCGAGAGACTCAGGGGCTGACAAGGGTTTCTTCGAAGCTAGACGAGGGGCAGAGCAGCCTACCCCATCCTCAATAACCTCCTTTGTAACACGAACAACAACCTCGATGGGCCATAGGTAGCCCGACCTAAACAGGGAGTACCTCGATGTGAGCCTCTTCGAGACCTCAGACTCGACCAGTGGTGGGAGCCCTCGAAGGAACAGTGGGGCTCGATGGCTCAACTCCACGACATTCCGACTCACCAGGGCCAAGAACAAAAGCTGGAAACGACGAAGGTAGTCCCCTAGGGCTGGGACTGAGCTTAGCTCGCTGCGACGAGTCCCCTCGAGGAAAGCATAGAACTCCTCGAAGTACTCAAGAACATCCTCGACTGGCTCGATCTCAGGGTACTGGAGAGTTACGAGGGCCTTGAAATTCCCCCATCGCTCGAGAATTGGTGCACTGGCCACAAGGTGGCTCCAGAGCCTTCCCGTGTGGGGTGGTGCTCCGTCGATAGCAAACTGGATGAGCGACAAAGTATCCATTGCCCCCTGGGCCTTACCATGCTCCGCAACCTCCTCAAGGTAAGTTGGCAGGTCCTGCGCCTGCCCCAAGAACTCTGGGTGTGACACCAGTGGGGCTCGAGCTGGTCTGCATGCCTCTTCCATCACAATTAGTATATACGAGGCTCAAATGAATATATATCACGTCGTAGTTGATAATCAACAATGGTTACGAGGGTAGACACGAGCCTCGAGTGTCTGCAGTTAGTCTCGAGAGATAAACGAAGGGGGTGGGGTCGTCTCGATGCGACCTTGAATGTCTATGGGGGAAGGTGGGGGAGAGTTCTTGTACACGAAACGAGTGGGGAAGGTGTAGGGGACTTGTTTACACGTCACGAAGTTGTTTCGACCACCAAAAACTGAATTTAGTCGCCGCGTGCGACTCGAAGCTTGACTCTCAGATGTGCAGCCTCGCTCGACTGCAAAACGCGCAAGAAACGATGGTATACGTCTGGAATACGTTATGAACAGAGTGGGTGCGTCTAAACGAAGCATCTATGTCTCGAACACGTCTCGAAAGGGGCTGGAATGCGTCTGGGAGCGTCAAAGTGTCTGTGGTCTCGAAGCGGCTGATGGGGTCTTGAAGGGGCTTCCTACTGACTCTAAGATGGTGGGGAGAAGTTCCCTACAACTCGAGAGGGAGCTAAAAATGCGAGGGAGAGTGCCAGGGAGCTAGGCTGTGGCAGGGGAGGAGGACGGCAATGCGCTGGGGAAGAACTGCTGGGCGCGACGCTACAAAACCTTGGGAGGTGGTAGCAGGGACCTAGAGGAGTTGGGAGAACGAGGAAATACGAAAAAACCGCGCACCCAATCCTGAGATATTCATGAAACGGTCTGAGAATGCCTTTTCGCACAAAAAGCGTGATATCTCTGGAAGTACTGACGCAAATGCGACGAAAAGGGCACCGTTCGAAAGGTCTGGTTGAGTACTACCAGGATCCCGAAAAGCGAGAGGTCCGGCGCGTCGGGTCACGAGAAAACGCGTGTGCAGCTCGAAGGGTGGGAGGACAGCAGCACGTTGGCAAGGAACTGCTGGGCGGAGGGCTACCAAACTCCGGGACCTCGTAGAGGGCGTCTAGAGGCGCTGGGAGATCAAAGAAACGAGAGGATTGGCGCACCGAATCCCGAGTTATGCCAAAATCTGTCCTACAAAGCCTTTCTCCACAAAAACTGGAATATCTCCAGAACCGCTGAAGCGGACACAACGAAAAAGACCTCGTTCGAAAGGTCTCGTCAAGTAGAATGAGGATCCGGAAAAGTGAGAGGTCCGGCGCGTCGGGTCTCGAGATATCTCGCTTCATTGCCCGCACGATATGCACATCGAGGTTCTTGTTATAAGAGAAATGGGCAGGTGGGGGGTGATCAAGGTGCCACGATTTGAACTTGTGGAGCACCCGCAAAACTAACCGCCAATATTAGACAAGAACAAAAATGAATAGAAAGTACCTGCCATCATCCTCAGTATCAGTGTTGGCCAATCCTGCATCCTGGAGATCCCGACTCTCATCTTCTGTGGGTAGATTGCCTACACGATGTTCATGGTCAATATGCATGAAATGAACTCTGCACTGAATGGCATATACCTGTGAATCCATTTTTGAACAAGTCCCGTACCTGCCCCCGATCTGGATCACAAAAGTCAATCCTTCGACCACGGTCCGGTTCGTCCCCTTGCTCTATGTGTAATTCTGGGAGATATGATACCGCGATTAGCCTGAGCTTGTACATTCATGCTATCAATGCTTACCTTCAAACGGAGAGGGTGGCGATGCAGCTTCTGCGCTTTGCAATTTTTGGAACGGGTCCAGTTCGGAGGCTTGCAGTAGGAAGGAATATTATCAGCTTAATCCTACGTTACAATGGATAAATACTAACCTGCAGGGGGGGATGGTGGTGGGGGAACTTGGGCACATCGCATTCTTTCAAAGAGATCCATTTGGGGGGCTAGCGACCGCAGAAAGTAAGGTGATGAGGTTATGTGGAAGGTACAATCAATCGATACTTACCTGGGGTTGGAGATGGCGGCTTGGGAACTTGAGCGCGCTTCAATCTCTCAAAGAGAGAGAGATCGGGTGTTGGGGATGGGGATCGGACCACAGTATCCTCCAAGGTCCCGGCCAACTCCATTGCCACATCTTGTTGGGGTGAGGGGACCCTTTCATGGGCTGGAGACGGTGGCTTTGGAACTTGAGCTTGTTTCATTCTCTCGAAAAGAGAGTGATTAGGTGTTAAGGGTGGGGTTTGGGCTGTGGTATCCCCCAAACTCTCTGCAACCTCCATCGCCACATCCTGTTGGGGTGAGGGGACCATTTGAGGGGCAGGAGGTGGTGGCTTGGGAACTTGGGCGCGCTTCATTCTCTCAAAAAGAGAGAGATTGGAGGTTGGGGACGGGGATCGGACCGCGGTATTCGGGTCAGTGGGTGGTGAGGGTGACAGCACCCCATACGAATTCAAGGCCTCCATGCTCGGGCAGGGTTTGGACACCGTCCTCTTGTGAGAACTCAACCTATCCATTTCCTCAGCTGGATCCGAGGAAGTCCTAGATTGTTGGCGAGGGGAGATTGGGACAATATCCACTGTGTATAGTACAAGTTTTGAGTATATACACAGGGTGCAGATAGATGGGTCGCACCCTTACGATAGAATCTGACCTTCCGCTGCTGTTGCTCTGACATGATTGATTGTGATGAGAAAATTGATTGACTACTTAGAATCCCTAGACATGCACTTTGACATTCCAACCGTGAGAATAAATGCGGTGCAGCAATGGGTTTGCGTGAATACGATATATAATCGCGGCGATATAGTAATATAATCGCGGCGACATAGGTCTTCATAATTGCAGCGGTATAGTCTACATAATCGCGGCAGCAGCATCAATATATTCGCGGTGGCGTGGTTTATATACGAGAATGTGAACAGGTAGATGTGATACACTTGCAACCTTCACTGCCTTGGTGTTCTATTGTTTTTGACAGTCTTCCGCAGTTTCTTGGGTGGCGGGGAGGGTGCATCAGCATCTGGCCGAGGAGGGGGGCGGCGTGCCCGGGGGGATTTCCATTGGCCACCTATATTGGGACCTATGACAATGGTAAGTGTGCAGACTACATTCCTCCATCATCTTACCTGCTTCTGCAGAAGGGCAAACACGACCGTGATCTTTGCCTGCCCCTTGCTGCCTGGGAGACGCATTTCCTTTATGTTGATTTGGCTGCCTAGGGTGATGTTCGCTGGTGTATGAATCGCCAATAATATGTTGGTTTTCAGGTCCATGATCCATGTGGCCCGGTGCCGCTCTTGGAATCTGCTTGAGCGCAGATTTCAACTTCCCCTTCTGTCGACGTTGACCTGATGGCCCAGGGGTGGCAGTACGGTCATCTGTGAAAGGAACACTTTGAAACCCATCACTAGCTGCGTATTCACTTGTGTCTCGCAGCACTGTGGTGAGAGGTAATTCTGTTGAAGCGCGAGTTGTCAGTATGTATGAGTGTATGATGGCGGCGGATGACCTTTGATTCGGATAGTGGATCGTTTTGGTTTTGGTTGTTTCTCCAGTACTGGCAAATTGGCATGACCACTGTTATCTAGATATTCATCATCTGTGGAAGTACACCCGGGGGCTTCTGCATCCGTTGGACGGCTGGGTACCTTGCGTGGCATTGGAGTTTTCTTTCTTGCGCGGCTGGTAAGCTGGGAAGTCCCTATATACTCATTGGATAGAGGCGACCTGCAGGAGGTACCCTCGTAAGGGGTATCTGGATCCTCATCTTCATCCACCGAGCTTGCATCCGCTGAGGTGGGGTGTTCCCGCGAATGGTGTAACCTGCGTGGCATTGGAGTCTTCTTTCGTGGGCGGCTAGTAATGTGAGAAGTCCCAATAGACTCATGGGAACGATGGGGCCTGAAGGAGGTACCCTCATACTCGGTGTCTGGATCCCCATCTTCATCCACCGACCTTGCATCTACGGAGCTGGGGGGTTCCCGCGAATGGTGTTTCCTCTTCCTGGCAATTTCGAGGGGAAATTCATGGCCATTGGAAGTCGGCAGTAGATTTCCAGATTTATCCAACCATTTTTGAAAAGAAAAAACATCGTCAGGACTAGATACCTGTCGCTCACACCAGAAGGTCAGTAACTCCATGGCAGCTGAAACATGCATGTGACTTGGGTCGACAGTAAAGATAAAATTCTCTGGGAGGTGGCGGGATGCAATCATATCTGCCTGGTACCGTCCCAATTTCTTGAATGGCACCGTGGCAGACCGTCTTCCACATGCCCGTCCTAATAAATCGCGGTAAGCCTTAGAAGCGGGTGCCGTTTACCAACTCACGGTAATGAGCGGTCAGATATCCGCGAACCATTTGAAGAATGTAATCGCGGCTGCGCCCTATGAGATCCCCAATCCAAATTTGACCTTCTTGATTGGTAACTAGCTCCACGGGGTCACCTTTCTTGGCCCTTCGGCGATTCACCGCCATATTTGGCACCTCATCACCTTCAGCAACATCAATATTCTCATAGGCTGTGCCAAGGTAGTCCCTCCAGCTGGCATCGAGAGTGTGTATGTCGTTAAAGGTTATTCCGCCTGCAATGTCACTGTTGAAGTCCATGCTTTGAACTGATGAGACTATGGCATCATTGAGAGAGCCTACTGGGACATACCAGCATGCTTGAACGACCCCATCATCATCTTTCCAACCCGACAAGCAAACCATTCTCATCCCGCAATATCTCCACATCTCCTCCGCAAAATTCTTCATGAACTTCAGCCCATACTTCTTCGCATTTCTGTTGACCAATTTAGTGAAAGTGTTGTTTGCGGTCCAGATGATCTCACCGCGCCTGGACCTCTGCAGTCGGACCCTCGGGTCCATTCCATTTTTCAGAAATATTGTGGGCTGCTTGCAGCTGCTCTTCAGTCAGGTCGTCCGTTATAAAGGCGGTCAATGCCTGCTGGTACAAGTCAATCCTTTGGTTGTTTCCTTGAGATGCACCTTCAGTCTTCATAAGCGCATGTTTCTCTTGTACCTGCTCGCGGTATATTTCCCGAACAACAGACCGAACTGAGTACTTGTAAGCAGACCGAACAGTTATCTGGGGCTTCCGTGTCCTTCGGGGCTTTTTAAGCCATGCAGTAATATGCTAGTAGGAAGTATTCATTCACGGAATGATATATTGAACAATGCAGACCATACCTCCTCCTTTTCCTGCCATTCAGCTGGCCTCAAATTTCGGTTCTTCTCCATTTTTCCAAACTCCTTGTATATTTCCCGCAAAATAATTGGCTTCTCTTTCTTCCTGGCTTGCATCCACTCCCTCCGGCTCCGGGCGAGTATCTCAAGTTCTGCGAGGTTGAAATGGCCATCTGGCTGTTCTGCCTCAATAACAGATTCCTCCCCCTCTTCATCCACAGCATGTTCTGCATCTGTGTCAGTCTGGTAGCCATTGTCAGTTTCAAAGTGGGAATCCATGGGTGATGGCAGTCGGACAGTGAAAATTGCGAGTTTTCCAGAGAACGTGGACTGTTCGGCCTAGCTGTTGTGATGTGTCCGATCATGTGGCTGAACTCCCGTGTTCGGCCATCTGGCTACTCCTATTTTGGGGGTTTTTGGCTTCATTTGTGTAGGACTGACAGGTCGACAATAGGGCGGCGCTAAGATAGTACCCCTGGAAATGTAATCTACCCACTAAGTGACAACAGACAGTTCCAACAACACACCTCAGTGATCCCCTCAAGATGGCCAAACGAAATACCAGGAAGGGGATGACTATGATCGGCCCCACACCAGGTCATCGGGTTAAACAGCTGGAAGTAAGGACGCGAAAATCCAATGGTCAGTATAGATCACGACTAGTAGAAGTTGCAATCAAGGCACCAGTGATGGCAAACTCTGGGCACTCCAAGTCTTCTCCCTCCTCATCGCCATCCAAGTATTCACGGTCACCGTCCAAGCACCAGTTTCAGGCTGAAGATGGAGTGGAACTTGTCTTTGATATGAATGATCCCCCTGTAGATCCCATCCCAATACCACGTAAGAAGAAGGTATGGTGTTACTCAATAGCTGGACATACACCTTCACATCGGAAGTTCAGACGCAAAATGATTATATCCGCGAATGGCTACCTCGAAAGGAGGACTTTCTCCACATCCTGCTGGAGTTGGAAGCCCCCCCTGTCCCAAGGATCTGCAAGATTTGCCAAAAGGATGGGGTATACAGATGCCCAGATTGCATGCATCAGCCAGTCCTTTGCACACATTGCTGCCGCACGATGCATGAAACCCACCCTTTCCATAGGATCCAGCAATGGACTGGTGACTTCTTTGAGGACTCTGCCCTCCACATGGTGAGTGAAGTTGCAATCAAATATTAAGATCTACATAATGACCGGCAGACTGGCCTTCAACTACACCTTGGGCATGGCGGAGCGCCATGCCCATCTGCATCTTTGAATGAGGGGGCACCATTCAGCAGACATTCGTGGCAAGCCCCTGCAGACAACCAAGGAGACCAGACAGAGGATAATCGACAAGATCCACCATCCATAGATGATGGGGAATGGGAAGACGTGGAAAACATTCCCCTTCACCTTCGGCCGCCTGTGGGATCAAAATATCTGACAATCATCGATGTCACAGGGGTGCACTTTGTACTAGTTCGAGCCTGCCAGTGTTCAAATGCAGATAGCTATCACATGCAGCTATTCCGGGCGAAGTTATGTCCATCTACTTTTGAAAAGCCCAGCACAGCGTTCACATTTTCAGTCTTGGATGATTTCTTGAGAGACAATGTGGAATGTGGGACATCTGGCATGAATTATTACAGCAAGCTTCGCCGGGTGACCTCCAATGTTTTTCCACACTTGGTTGTGGTAAGGCTTCTGTCCCATCAATCAACCTGATTGTTGTTTAGAAACATCTATGTGATTAGGACAGATATCGGGAACTTCTTCGGGTAGCGCGGCAATGGCGCCTCCTGAAGCTGCTCAAGTGGAGTGGTTTCCAATATAATAAGACCCGCGCTAAGAAAGGGGATCTTGCAATCTTTTGCGCGGCATGTCCTCAGCCGGGAATCAATGTAAGCCCAACCGGTAATTTGGATCAGTAAGTACCCGGATAGGCGGAATCCTACTGGGCTAATATTCAGCAGTTGGAAGTACACCAGGACAGTTGTGATGGATGGGAATTTCAAGGCAGAACACATGCATGAGAGGCGGCCTGACGATCAAGTGTGGTTGATGGATGGACGTGGGTTTATGGTCACCAATCCACCATATCAGGCATATTTAAAAGCAACTCCACATATCACGGAGGTATGGATCATCATTTGTGTGAGGCTTATAACTTGAATTGCATGAAAGAAATCTGCTTGCAACAATCACAAGGCAATCAGTCAGGCAAATGCAAGCCGCGGAAAACTGAACTCTACGGGAGTAGGTGCAACAGCCTGCGCACGGCATGGCTGCTTCTACCCACATTCCATTGTTGACTTTCAAAAGGGTGAAAGGTGAGAATGATCTTGGCAAAGTATACCCACTCATAGCAGTTAAGGCAGCTGAACATGGACTATTCCCTTGCCCATGCACTAAGCTACAACATGACCGGCATAAATAATGTTCTCTGCTTCTATGACATCAACTGTGCATACATGAAAAATCTGCGGAAGCGTGTTGATAGCAGCGATTTGTTGCACATTCCACCATCAATGAGGATCACAGCAGGAATCGGCTCGTGGCACATTCACGGCCACAAAAAGGAATGTTATACGCGGTACTCGCCGCTGTTTATCAAAGGCTCAGGTTGGGTCAATGGTGAAATCATAGAGACTTTGTGGTCCACATTGAACATAGTGTCGGCATCAGCTGCGGCATGACCTCCCCCCACCACCAAGAACTATTGGACTTCCAGATGAACGACTCAAACTTCATGAAGATGATTAGGATGGGTATGGAAATACCAGGATGATACTTGAGGCCACTCTGACGTATTCATAGCTAACAGCTTATCAGCGGAAGCTTAAGACAGCGCGGGCTTCTGCAGTACTAGCCCAAGAAGCCTTTGAAAGGTTCTCAAAGGCCATCACACCTATGCAGCAGGCATGTTGGAGCAAGCAAGAAGAGGCTGCCCTACTTCATCGTGTCGATGACCCATCGGTCATGGATGTCTTTGAAATCCAACTGAAGAAAGGTATCGCAGGCATTGTATTGGGTATGATGTGAATTATATTGATCAGTCCTCCTAAGCTCCAACGGTGCATGCAGTTGAACTTCA